>JAULBY010040065.1:0-13641 GCA_032358315.1 Ophiocytium majus
GTGTAGGCAGCGCGTGCACACTGCAGTGTTGGCGTGCCCTGCTCAGCAGGGCGTGCGCGCAGGACCCGGTCAGTTAGAGCCAGAGCAGACAGCCCCTGGTAGAGAGAGCACACCCAGACAGCCAGCTCTCTCGACGCCCCCCCCCTCCAGGCAACATGGCCCCCAAGCCACTTCTTGCGAAGCTAGGCAGCATGTTCCACCGCCGGCCGCCTGCCCCCTCCTCAGCACCACCACCAGCACCCGCAGAGCTGGTGGTGGAATTTGAAGGCCAGGACCTCGGCTTCACCGTCGCTGCGCAGGGCGGTGGCTACTTGGTGGTGTTGGAGGTGTCGCCTGGTGGCAAGGCGGAAGCCCAGCGCGTGGTTCCCGGCGACGTCGTCTGGACGCTGGAGGTGAGAATCCTGGCTGCCAAAGGTGCCAGTCCTCGCATTGCAGCAGACCACCACGCCGGCTGAAATTTATTTGCACACAGCATCGCGCGCGCGCCATCACACCATAACCCTCACCTTCCCACTGCGCTCTTGCCTACCCCCCCCCACACACGACATGCAGGGCCAGCCCGTGAGGTGCGGCGTGGACATGTTCGTGGCCGAAGTGGCTGCGAGACCCCGCCCTCTACGCCTCACTTTCAGGCACTGCCCACCGGCGTTTGGAGCGCACGCTGATGACGCGAGGGGCGGTGGCGCCACCGCCCCCGCCAGCACCAGGCCGTCTAACCCCGTGCTGGCGGCGGCTATTAACCGCCGAAGCGAGTGGGATGACATGCTCAGAGAAAAGCGCCGTCGGCGCATGCGTGACGCCGCCGCCGCCGGTGGTGGTGCCAGTGCAGACGGCAGTGGCGGAGCCGGACGTCACGGTGGCGGCGATACCACAAGCCAGGCGACGACGCGCACAGCGGCGGCAGCGAGGCCAGTCAACCCTGCGACAGCGCTTGCGGTGGCGGCAGCGCTTGCGAAGGAGAGGGCAGCGACGGACAGCTCGGGCTTTAACCTGTTCAAGCCAGTCACCACTGAGGCTGCGGCGGCGCAGGCAGCAGCGGCGCGGCGAACCCAGGCAGCCGCCGCTGGCGCCGGCGCTTATGCCACCAGCGATGGCACCGGCGCCGACACTGGCAATGCGGTGGGGAGGCATGAGGCGGCGGGCAGTGCTGGTAACGGCGGAAGCGGTGGCAGCACTGGCGGCCGCAGCTTCATGACCGTCAACACCAGCGGTGCCGCGGCGGCAGCGCCAGCGGCGGCACGTACCGCTGGCAACGGCGAGGGCGCCACTGGCGGCATTGGCGGCGGCAGCAGTTCCCACAGCGGCCGCCGTCTCGGCAGCGGTGACGGCCGCGGCGCGGACACCAGTAGGCTTGCCGTGCGCGCAGATGAACAGCTGGCGGCGCTGGAAGTTGCGGAGGCGCTGGACATTGCGCTGGCGCAGATCATCTCCAGCCCCGCCGGCGCCGCACGCACCGCGCTGGACGCGCTGACCGCCATCGTCAGCGGCATGACGGATGCCAAGAACACTGATGAGAACCGCCTCCTACGTACGACCGACGTCGCCTTTGCATCCCTCATCGCCGCCGTGCCCGGCGGTGTGGAGGTCATGCTGGCCGCCGGTTTCCGCCGCACCCCCGATGGGAGCCATCTCTGGTACCCTGAGCCATGGGACCCGCCGTCGCTGGGGCTGCGGGTGGCGCTTGCGCGCGTCACGTCTGTGAGAAAGCACATGTAGTCGCAGCGCACTGCTTCGGAGCGCATAGTGCTGAGCACTGCCAACTTGCCGGCTAGCGATTGCTGGCAGGGGGCGGCGTGTTTGATCATACCTTTTTCAGCCGCACGCACGCCATGCCGCAGTGACTGTGCACGGGGCTGTCCGCGGCCTGAGCGGAGTCGAATAGAATGAGTAGCAGTGCACTCCTTGGTGGTACGGCGTGCACAGGGCAGCATTTGCCGCAGCGACGCACACCGTCTGCGCCACGGGCGCGCACAGCGAGACTTGGACATTGGGTCATGCAAAAGGTTTACCGGGTACTACGTGGTACTACTAGGTACAGAAGTATTCGCACACTACTGTACTACTAGTAGTAGTATGACACAGGGTGAGGAGGACTTGCCAGCAGTGTGGCGCGTGAAAGAAGTGAACGTCTGGCATGCTATAGTTTGAGAAGTGTGCGGCGTGTGGGACATGGGGGTTGTAGGCGTTTGCGGTGTGGTAATGGATGGTATGATCTTGTTTCGCATTTCGAAAGACGCGCCTGGGTGCAGCCACAGGTGACATGCACGGCACTGGAGAGCCCATTTGCAGGCATGGCTCGGATAAGCCACTAATGGACACACCTTTCGATTTTTGACATGTGCTGCAGCCCATGATGTGAGAAGTGGCATTTGCTCTCAAGCGCTGCTTGGTGCCGTCCGTGCTGGTCGCTACGCACTGCAGTGCGTCGAGAACACCCCCCGCGCATGTGGGTTTGGCACTATGCTGGTGCTGCGCGGCGCTCGCTGCACGCCGTGTTGTGCGCAATCGACACACTACAGTAGCCTACACAGTGTACTTTTATTAAACTCCGCTTGGGGCGCGGAAAGCCCTGTGCACATGGGGTGCGTATGACCAGACAAAAGCATGATCAGACATGCTGTTGCGGGCGAACAAGTTGGCAATGCTCAGTGCACTGCGCAACTCTGAAGAAAGCCTGGCATGTTGCCAGAGCACAACTCTAACGGATTACAACCCCATGTCCCAGGGTACTTGCACGCCTGTAGGTAACTGGCACGCCTGTTGCCTATGCACCGACTTCTTTAAAAAATGGTCTTGTGAGCCAGCATACACGAGCACGCGCTGCTCGTGCAGATGTGATGTTTCCTGTCGCGCGTGTGCGCAGTAAGTTTCACAGCCCCAGGGCAGAGTTCAACAATGGTACTAGGATTGAACACTGCTTGGGGCTTCGAAAGCCCCGTGCGCATGGTGCGTACGCGACTGCAAAAAGCACCATCAAGCCTTGCTGCACTCCCTGTCGCTAAACAACAAGATCATGGCGCTCATCACTATGCACATCAAGGTACGTCCAGCATGTTGCTACAGCACTACTAGTGCTGGCCTACAAAAGTACATCACCAATGCGCACAACGCAACTGTGTTGTGGCAAAAGACACCCCAGCGGGATCACGGCACCTGCGCCGTAGCAGCGGCAGTGTGCTGGGGCATGAGTCGTAACAACATATACCCACCGTGCACAGCAGCACCTGTACTGCCCACCCGCCTAGGCAACGAGTGTCTGTATTCACAAGTGTGATGCATTGCATATACATAACCGCAGTGTGCGAAGTGCCTGGTCGCAACTGGCAGCACAACGCACTTCATGGCCGCCAAGCCGCTACAACGACGTGTCCATGTCACCCGTGGCACCCGTCGCCTCCGCTGCAGCGCTCTTTAGACCCCCCACCGCAGCGGTCACGGCCGCTGAGCTCTGGTCAACCACGCCGCTGAGCCGTTCCAGCTCCCTCTCCTGCTCTTGTATCTGGTGCCGCAGCCGCCGAATCAGGCACTCCCGCGCTTCATGCGGCTGCCAAGCGCAGTGGCGGCGGCGGCAGCGCAGTAGTGGCATTGCATTGCCGGGGAGACTGGCACGGGTTAAGCTGTGCTGCGTGCCAATTCACTGTGTGTGTGCCGGGGCAGGGGTGTGTGTGTGTGTGTGCTGGCGTGCAGTGGTTGCTTGCCACGGACAGCGTGGCATGGGGATGGAAGGCACGCTGTGGCATGTGCGTGCATGCATGATGCGGACTGCCGAAGGGCGCGGCGGCCATGTCGGCATGCTCGCCCAGCGACATGGCAAACTTCAACAAAGTATATGACACAGGCACAACCACGCACACTTCAGCATGCTCTCACCCGGAAGTGGTTCATGAGGTTGTGCATGTTGACAAAAAGCTGCTCCAGCGCGGACACCTGTCACGCACACGGCGGCACGCAGGCACACACAGCAGCGGTGGCACCATGCCGCGGTGAGACAGGACACACGATGTAAACTAAACTACCTGCCCTGTCGCCAGGCAAGCGGGGCTGTTGGGCCTCAAAGGGCACCAAAGTACCAGCCACACCATGTGCGTAGCAGCGCAGCAGAGGGCGGCAGCGCGCCCTTTTGCTGAGCAGTTGGGGGTTTTAGCAGACTTTTCCAGAAAAAAAAGGGAACTGGAGGAGAGCCCAGCGCGCGCTGCACACGGTTCTAGCTGCAGGCATTGATCGTTGGAGCGTCCAGACTTGCTCACTTCTTCGCTGCCTGCGGCGGGTGCAGCATGCGATGCTGGCGCGCCACTGCTGCTGGGTGCTTTGTGAGCTGCATGAGGGGCCATTGATCATTAGTGATGGGTCACAGCGTATAATTTTCGCATTATACGCCGTATAGCGTATGTAAATACGTCGTATACGTATACAGATGAACGTATTTATACGGCAAATACGCCGTACATCGCATTTTTGGGCGTACAAACACGGCGCATTTTGTATCACGTATAAAATATGTTATACGCCGTGACCCATCACTATTGATCATGTAAGTGTACGCAGGAGCCGCGCCATGTGCACACACACACACCCTTGCCCTGGGAGGGGTGTGAGCCGGTGTTGGGGCTGCGGCACACTGCAGTACGCAGCACTAGAGCAGTGTGCTGAAATGACGTGCAATGCTGTACGCCTAAACTGGTGTTTGAGTGCCGGGCTTGGACAACCGTTTGAATTGCAGACACCCATCAGCAAACACCCAGTCTATCTCTATGGAGTTGCAAGCGCACGCGAAAGACGAAAATGTTTAACATCACACATCAAACCTATTCCGTTGGCAGGAACACTGTAGCATAACGGGCGATGACTATGTGTGTGTGTGTGAACACTACTGATGGACACGGTCACTCTGAAATGGGGCGCAACCACACAACAGTGGTCGCTCAGCCCAACCGCAGCTCTGGCTGAGCTATAGCATATATATGAGAACTCATCTAGGAACGATAAACTCTAGGTCTCCCCACCGGTAGGGGCCGTCACCCTGGGCGGACCCGTGCAAGGGGGTGAACAAAGCAGAGACTTGCGCCTACTCAGGGCAGTCAAGTCTTGCACCTACCAAAGCGCGGATTCCATATACACACCATGGTACATAGATACTACTTCTGAAGTACACGACAGCCACTACACACTTGTTGACTTCCGTCTGGGGCGTGTAAGCCCTGTGCACATGTGCGCAACAGCAACAAAACACCATCAACCAAGCGGCCGAAAATGGTCTGCGTGCCACTGCAACAACGACCACAACGGCGGGAAACCAGCTACAGTAGACCTGCCTTGCGGCCCGCTATGCAACATCCAGGCACTATTGCACCCTTTGCGTTGACAGGCACACAATCTTAGCAGAACTACCATGCATGTACTGCCAAGTATGAAGTACACAGTACTGTATGTACTTCGAAGTATGTTTACAGGTACAAGGGCATACATACTATACTGTAGCACAGTGCTACCTCACACACCTATCGGGGACACAGGTGTAGAGGGTCACCGCAGGTGCACACTAGCCCGCACCAGCTGCCACACGCACAGCGGCGCTGTCACTGAAGCAGGTGAAACCAGGTGTCTGCTGTTCACGTACAGTGCACTCGTGATTTAGTTCGCTTTGATTTAGTGCGGTATGCGGTGTAGTGCGGTATGCGGTTTAGTGCGGGGTCCAGAGACCCGTCACTGACCACATGATTCTATATGAACGATACACAATGTCTGATTTGATTTAGTGCGCGTCTTGCTTTAGTGCGGGGTGCTAGCGGGGTGACAGTACCCCGCACTAAATCACGAGTGCACTGTACCTTACTATATACTTCAAGTACTTGAAGTACTTGAAGTACCGGTACCTACTTCAGAAGCACGTCATGATAGAACCCACAGATATGATACTCTACACCACACGATATGGCACGCAGCAATAGGGGACTGGTACACATTATATGCACCACAAACTGTACACATGTATATCCACTAGGTTTGCGGGCCTTTGTACGCCCCTGACAAGTGCAAATAAATATTGACCTTGAGACCTGCAAGTCGAACGGAGACGAATGCCGGGTGTTTCTACATGATCCAGGTAACCGTTTGTTCAGGTATAATCACAGCAACCTGTTCTTCATCAGTACAAAGCTTACGTTTATCAAGGTGACTCACACCCACATACGTAATACTACTTCAAGTAGTACTTCAAGTATGTCACATACACATACCTTTTGCGCGTGCAGGCTCGGGCAGCGCAGCAGCACCTCCAGCAGCTGTGAGTAGTTTGCCATGACAGAGTCCAGCAAACGCCGCATCTCCAGCTTAAAGTTCAAGTTGACGTCCGCCCCGCCGCTCCCGCCGCCCCAAGCGCCGCCACTGCCAAAGAGCACCTGCTCGCGCGGCAGCAGGTACTCGAGCTCAAAGTCCACCTGCTCAGCGCAAAGAATGCGTTGCAGCAGCAGGGTGCTCAGCAGAAGATGCAGTTGTGCTCAGCAGCAGATGCAGTTGTGCTCAGCAGCAGCATTGATCACGGTGGGAGCAGGTACTCGAGCTCAAAGTCCGTTTGCTCAGCACAGAAAGTGCGCGGCAGCAGCACGGTGCACGCTCAGCAGCAGATGCAGTGGTGCTCAGCAGCAGCGTTGATTAGCGGAGCTGCGGCGCCTGCTGGAGCAGCGTTGGCGCTGGCGCGGCAGTTACCGTAGCCGGCGCTGATGTAAAAGGATCCCCTGGCGGGATCGCTTTCGGAAGCATTGGGTACATTGCTGTTCTTGTAGGGTGGCACGAAAATGTATACATACAGGTTTTATTTCTTGTCAAAGCATGTGCAATAACTCACCATGCTGGACCAGCCACCATGCAACAGCACCTGGCATTACCCACAAACGCCTGCGCCAAGCTGTTCCTGTCACTACATTTTTGACAACATTGGCCATATACGCTGTACACACGCTCTGTAACGGCGTATATGGCTTGCACATACACGTTTTCATGCAACCCTATGTTCTTGTATATTAACAGGAGACTCCATCAATGCCGCTTCTATGTATAGCTGTGCGCACGTATCACACGTGCCCTATAATCAACTGTACCCTGGTCCAGTCCACAGTCTCAGCTCCCCAGCGAAGGGTAGTCTGACCGCTCATGGTAAGCTATTGGAGAAGTAATTTGACAAAAAAAAAAAACATATACGTTTTCGTGCATGCAACTCTAAGTATGTGGCGGGTTTTCAGGACGCACGGCGCTCAGGCTGTATGCATGACAGCACACGCAGCAGTGCTCCTCAGCACAACTGAAGGGTATTGCATGCAGCACGCCATGGAAGCACCTCAACATGGTGCCTGTCTAGCAGCACGCACTACCAGGAGTTCACCCCAGGCGGCTGTCACTGCACCCGCACAACAGCGGACAGCCCGTGACATCACACACAGCTATGGTGCTCAGCAGCGGTCACGGCACATGTGAGCTCAGCAGCAGCCACAAGAGGCTGTGCTCAGCAGCAACCATGGCATGCCCTGCTTAGCAGCAACCATTGCATGCCCTGCTCAGCAGCAACCATTGCATGCCCGGCTCAGCAGTAGCCATGGCATGCCCTGCTCAGCAGCAGCCGTGGCACACCCTGCTCAGCCACAGCCACGGCACTCTCTGCTCAGCGGCAGGCCCAGCACGCCCAGCAGCCACCACCGCACTGTGCTCAGCAGCATGGCAGGGTCTGCTCAGCAGCAGCTGGAACACTCCAAGCCCAGCCACAGCCACAGCCACAGCCATGGCAGTCCTCTGCTGAGCAGCAGCGGCACAGCCTGCTCAGCAGCAGCCACGCCGCTCGGCGCGCACCTTGAACGCCACGCCAAACATGCTGTACGTGCCGCCCGCGGGCGGCAGCGGCGGCGGCTGCAGCGGCAGAGCGCCGCCGTGCTCAGCAGCGCCGACGCCACTTCTTACTGTAGACGGCTGTTCAGAACCCTGCGCAGTGGGGGGGGGGGGAAGGGAGGAGAGGGGGTGAGGGGGGCTGCTGTGAGCGTCAGTGGCTGCGAGGGTGCAGCAAATGAGGTGGGCGATGGCAGGAGAGGGGCCCCTTGTTGAGGCGGAACCCGTGTGGTTAGTGATGGGTCACAGCGTATAACGTGTTTTATACGTTATACAAATACGGCGTGTTTCTACGCCCAAAAAAGCGATACACGGCGTATTTGCCGTACAAATACGTTCATCTTTATACGCTATATGGCGCATTACATACGTTGAACGGCGAATAATGCGAAAATTACACGCTGTGACCCATCACTACGTGTGGAGCAGCTGGTGCTGGTGTTGGGCGCGCGGCTTGCGGAAGGCGGCGTGTGCCATGAGTGTGCGCGTAAGGGCCAGTCCCTGGGGCCACCAAAGGAATTACACACACTACCCATGCCAGGACACGGTTGCACTGCAGCCGAGGCGAGGTGGTAGCCATGCTGACAGTACCTGCGCCACACACATTGTGCTGCAGCTGGCTTGGGTACTAGCGCAGCCAAGAAATGTGGGGCCCAACGCACTGCATGCGTTGTTTTCGCAGTGTGCCATCTGTGCTGGTGTGCACAGCTTATGGCATATGTCTGTCATGTCTGAGGTAAATGGCATACACAGGCTCAAATGCCGTGGCTTGCAGGTGCACAGGTGCATGCTCCCCCACAGAGCGCATGGCACCGCGGCCGCCAAACAGTGCTGATGTTAACCATCAAAATGCGCTGTGTGGAACAGTGCAGCCATGACTGTCACTGGAGTACATACAGTGCACTCGCGGTTTGTTGCGGGGTAGTGTTTGCCCCCCTAGCACCCCGCACTAAAGCAAGAGCCGCACTAAATCAAATAGCACATTGTGTGTTGTTTACACAGAACTATGTGGTCTGTGACAGGTCTCCAGACCCCGCACTCAAGCGCATACCGCACTTAAGCGAAGCGAACTAAATCGCGAGTGCACTCTACCAATCCTTGGCAAGCGACTGCACCTGCCAATGCACGCGCACCAGGGCACAGCCATGGTGCCGCAGCAGCAGTCATTCGCCTGCTCTTTGCACTGCAAAGTATGTGTCGTAACATACCTTCACTCGGCAGACTACCTGTTAGGTTCTAGGTACACCATGCAGTGCAGTGCAGTGCGGTCGATGACAGAAGAAAGAGGTGCATGCCAGGCCCGGGCTGCATAGCAAGCTGCGCCGAGCTAACAAGTTGCCATGCCGGCCTGCACCGGTGCGCCAACTGGTGGGGGCACAACAGCTGCTTCCAAAAGCACAGCAGGCAGCTGCTGCGTACGACACTCAGGCTCGCGCCCTCGCCGGTACACACTTTCACCAGTCCGCATTCTGCTGTTGTTTGTTGTAGGGGTTGTTGGTGCGGCAAACGAACCTGGGACGTTGTCTGTGCGCCAGCTGCTGGTGCATGCTCCACTTCCTGCTGCTGCTGCTGTACCGTCGCGTCCTGCGGCTGCGACGCTGCTCCATCCTTTTGCTGTGAGCTGCTGTCACCTCCGCCCTTCGCGAAGAGCTTATAGTAGGCGGGGGGGTGCGGAAACGCGCTCACAACCTTCGTCTCCTCCGCCATGTTGCCCAGCGGCTGTGCACAACTTCAAAACTTCACTGCTGCTGTTCCGAGGGCAGCATTTGGGTCCTGTCGAGTGTGGTGAGATTATGTACCACTGCAGCACTGCAGCGCCCCAATCAACTAGCTCCGCCACCGTAAACAGCTGTGGACACAGCACTGCGCCAGTAACCTGTGTGTGTACTCACATGATATCATGCCAGGTGCAAAGGCCAGCCGGGTGATGTGTAAGTCTGCGCAGAGCACGTGCTGAGCAAGTATTTCCTCCTCAGAAGAATTCCAGAATTTGCACAAGTTTGTGGGCGTGCGAAGACCCAGGTCATGCATGCGGCAACCACAAGTAGTCCACGTCTGAGACCGACGCTCACTGCATGGCTGCAGGCTACGCCGGCCCGCCATAGGATATACCACAGTCTCCCTACCTCATGCTACGGTAGTGCCGTGTCAAGTGTATGCTTTGAGAGCACTGCTTTCACGCCCCGCTGCTGAGCAGGGTGGGCATGTGTGTGCTGTTGACACACGGGCATGCTTGCTGCTGAGCAGGTGGCTAGAGCCGCAACATGCCACAATACCCACATGGCTGCTGAGCAAAGCATGCACATGCAGCGCAACAACAACAGCAACAGCAATAGCTCAAACAGAGCGAAGTGTGACTGCTTGAAGTGGTAGCAGAGCAAACAGACACCGGCAGAGTTACCAAAATAGGAGGGTGCACACTCTGCCACCATCATAACACATGCTGTTCTGTGCAGTGCCTTCAGTAGCAGACCCTCAGAGCAGTGGCCATGTGGCTTGTGCATACGGCTATGCTAGCTGCTGAGCAGGTGAATCAGACCCCGACGCCCAAAACATGCCACAATACATACCCATGGCTGCTGAGCAAAGCATGCACATGCAGCGGGACGCGACAACAACAGCAAAACAACTAGAGCAAAAGAGTTATGACACGGGAGTCCCAAAATGTGTGTTTGCCGCGTCTCGCCATTCAGCCCAGTTATATACAGGCAAAATGTGCGGGCCTCATGCGGGTCGAGCGGACTCACAGACCATGGAAACACCGTCACCTATGGGGGGAGAAAAAAAGATAATGGGAGCTGCCTACAGACACAGGGGAGGGGGGCAGGCCCGACATCGCCCCCCCACGCCCCACCCGCGACTGCTGCACACTGCCACGCCGCCGCTGCCCGCCAGGCAAGCCCGGCCGGGCGGGTGCACAGCCTACAAGCTAGCGCCCGCCGCCTCTAGGGTCTAAACAAACGGAGGGGCTGAGCACTCGGCCACGACCGCCTAGCAGGCAGCGACGGCCACTGTACGGCATAAATGTATGTGACTAGACCAACTACCCTGGTGCGGCGTGGTGTGCACGGAGCAGCGGCGGGCGGCCGGGGGGGGGTCTTAGACCCCCCGCGGTCGCGAGCGCGGCAGTGGGATGGAGCACGCGCCTCAGCGCAGCGGCGGCGGCACGACTACCCCGTAAGGTGGTGCGGCAGCAGGTGCTCAGCGGCAGCGGCGACACACGGGTGGAAACAACCTTGTGTGGCCCATAGCGCGGCCGCGTTCAGCGGCGCGCAGGACGGCTGCAGCGGCACACGGTGCGGCGGAGGGGGGGGGGGATACGACAGGCGGCGCCACGCGCCGCCGCTAGTTGCCGCCCTGCTGCTGCTGAGCACCCTGCTGCTGCTGAGCACCCAGCTGCTGCTGAGCAGTCGCCTGCACCAGCGGCGCGTGCACCGGCGGCGGCGCGAGCGTCTTGCACAAGCCGGCAGCGGCGGAGGCGGCGGCGGCGCCAGAGATTTTTGCAGGCGGTAGCGGCGGCGGCAACGCAGTTGCGGGGGGGGCACGCGACGGCGCCGCCACGACGCCACCGGCGCCCCGCTCCAGAGACTCTTCGCTGCAGCCGCCGGCGCTGTTGTCGCCATCGTCGCTGCCGTCCGTGCTCATGCTGTCCATGCCGTGGGGGATGGAGGGCGCGTGCACGCGCTGCCGCTTGGGCTGCGGCGCGCTGCCGCCCACGCCGCTGCCGCCGGCGCCGCCACCCACCGGCCTGTGCAGCCCATCATGCGTGGCGCCGCCCAGGCTGCTGGAGGTGCCGCTGCCGGCGCCGCCGCCGGACCCGAAGCGGTGCCGCTTCTTGCCGGCGGTGTGAGCGCTCCTGATGCCACCGCCGCTGCCGCCGCCCGCCGTGTCAGCAGAAGGCTGGACGGCGGCCGCGGCGGCGGCGGCGCTGCGCTGCTTCTGGTGCTGGCGGCTCGCGTCATAGTACAACGCCATGAGGGACCGCGCGCCGCTGTCAGCGTCAGAAGCGGCGCGGCGCGGGGACGCGCAGGGGGGGGCGCCGCCACCGCCGCCGCCGTCGCTGCTGCCGTCCGCCAGCTCGGCGCTGTCGCCGTTGGAGGCGGAGTCGGCGGCGCACTCGTCCGCGAGCGAGGAGGAAGTGACGCTCCCGCCACTGCTGCCACTGCCCGAGGAGGCCTTGCGCTCCACGTCCGCCTCGTCGCCGCCGTCGGCGGCCGCCGCGCTGCTGCTGTCGTCGCCGCTGTCGCTCGCGCTGCTACTGGTCGAGCTGGGGGCGGCGGCGCCCGGCAGGTCCGCGCCGCGCAGGTGGTGGTGGCGCACCGCGGCCGTGTGGTGCCCCTTGTCCGCGGACCCCCCCTCGCCGCCGCTGCTGGAGGAGTGGTCGGTGCCGTTGCCGTTGGACGACATGCCGTCTGCGGTTGTCATCTCGCTGGCGGTCGAGCCGGTCACGCTTCCGTTGTTGCTGTGGCCGCCCTTGTGAGACACCAGCCCCGCGGGCAGGCGCGTCGCGAGCGCCGCCTCGCTCTTGCACTGCGCCTTTGCAGCGGCGGCGCTGGGCAGAGGGGCAGGCTTGGCGGCGGCGGCGGCGGAGGTGGGGCCGAGGACCGTGACGCTGGAGGCCGGCGGTGCGCGGCGCGCGCCGCTGCCGTCTGCCAACGCAGACGAGTAGTAATGCGCCTGCGCGGCGGCGTTGATCGCCGCGGCGTGGTGCGGGTGCCACATGAGCGGGGCGCCCACGCCCGCGCTGACATGCGGGCGGGGCATGGAGTCGGCGCTGCCGCCTACCGCCGCCGCTGCCTGCGGCCAGTGGGCGGGCGCGGCGTAGCCATGCGGCGGCATCGGCGTGCGAACGGCGGCCATGCCGGCCGGCAGGTAGGGGTACGCGGCGGCGGCGGCCTGCTGAGCATACACCGCGGCAGCGGCGGCGGCGGCAGAGGTGTCGTACCCGCCGGCGGTGACGTAGGCGGGGGCGCCGCCTGCCGCCGCGGCGGGGTAGCCGCCCTGCAGCGGGGACGCGGCGTAGCCGGCGTACACGAGCCTCTGCTGCTGCTGCTGCTGCGCGGCGGCAGCGGCGGCGGCCCACTGCTGCTGCAGCGCGGCCGCGCTGAGCGGGTGCGCAAGGTGCATGACGGGCTGCGCGCCCGCGCCAGGGGGCAGCGCGAGCATGATTGGGCGCCCATAGGCGTCGTAGGCGGTGCCCGGCACGGGCCCAGGGCTGCCGCCCAGGGACATGGCTTCCAACTCCAGGCTCGCGCGCCTCTCCCGCCGCCTGTCCAGCTGCGCCAGGAAGCGAGCCTCCAGCTGGGCGAGGTCCTCCTTGGACGCGGCCACCTCCGCCGCGGACGCGGGCGGGCGCTCGCAGGAGTGGTACACGCGCTTGCCCAGGCAGGAGCTGCCCGTGAACTTCTTGGTGATGCGCATGGGGTCGCACTGCAGCTTCTTGGCCATGTAGGCCCGCAGCGTGGTGCCCTCGGGCAGCTGCAGCAGACCCATATTGAAGTAGTGGATGATGCGCTCCGTGTAGGCCTCCTCCTCAGGGGACCACTTGCCCCGCCTGAGCTGCTGCCCCCGGAGAGGGCCGGCTGCGTGGAGCACCTGCCTGTGGTGGAGGTACTGTGCTGTGGGCTGGTGCCCCAACAGATGCTGCTGCGGCGGCGCCACCATGGCCACCGCCCCGTACGACAGCGGGTCATAGGGGTACTGAAGGGGGTGGTGCACCTGCTGGGGAGGGGCCACGTGCCGCTGCTGGGCCTGCGCCACCTGCAGCCC
>JAULBY010040076.1:0-13640 GCA_032358315.1 Ophiocytium majus
CCGGTTGTTGGCGACAGAGGCCGCAGCTGGCCAGTCTTTGCTCCAGCCCCACCAGCCGCTGCAGTGCGAGCTCCCAGGCGTCCATGTCGAGTGACCGCGCTGAGCACTTGCTGAGCACCCTGCCACTTGAAGTTGTTGCAGTTGAACTTCTTTGGAGGGGGGGGGGGGCAGCACCGCCCGCATGCCCAGCTTCCACTGCGGTCACACATGCAGCTGCATCAGCAAGCGGCAGCAGCATCTACAATGACCGCAGAAGACGCTCCACTACAGCCAAAACTTGCACACCCTGTCCTCACGGAGTTAGAGCCCCAACTCAGAGTGGTGGCAGCAGCCGTATCTGTGTGCAAGGGAGGCGTTGTGCGCACCGAGGTGCCCCTGGCGGTGTTCCACCCGGTCCAGACCAGGGGAGAGGTGCTGGCATGCCTGAACTGCCACGCTTTCATAGGAACCCTGGGGCAGCAGGCGGAGCTGCTAGCCCGGCGGGGACGCAAAAGGCAAAGGGACGGTTCAGCGGCATCGCGACTGCCACGGCAATCAGCTGCACCCCTGCTGCCGCACGAGCCTGCTGAGCACTGTCGGACAGTGGCGTGCCCCAGGGCGTGTGGTGACGTGTTCTGCTCTGAAGCATGCAGGGACGCGGCTTGGGAGGCGGGGCACAAGTTGCTCTGCCCCGGCGGCAGCAGCAAAACCAGGTGCGCAGATGGAGCAGCGACAGCTGCAGCAGCAGCAGCACAGCAACAACTGCAGCAGCGGCAGCACAGCAGCAGCAGCAGCAGCTTTTGACGCGCCCAACACTGCCAAATAAGTTTCGTGTGTGTGCGCGCACGGTTAATAGTGCCAGCTTTCTCAGTGATGAAGGCACCTTCGCTCGTGCTGTTGCAATTGCAGCCGCCACACTGCACCAGATGCCCTCAATGCACACGGCAAAAGGCCTGATACGCCTGCTGTGGCTGACGTTTGTCTCTACATGCCCGCCGCTTGCTGCTGAGCAGCACAATACGCGAGTTCCGACGGTACGCGCTGCAGACCAGCGAAACCTTCCTATTCGCAGCGGCACTGGTGGCGCGCATCCTGTGCCCTCCACGGCACGCCGCGCCGCCCACCACCTCCCCCAGCACACCAGAAGCATGCTCTATCAACACAACTTCAATTTCAATGAAATTGGTCACTGGGGCGCCGTGGTGGGATGTGGTCAGCGGCGGCGACGCGGCCGCAGTGGCACAGGCGAAGGAGCAGCTGGAGGAGGCCTGGGGCCTGCTGCACGCGTGGCTCCTTCACGAGCACGGTGACATCATAGCCGAGGCCGCTGCCGCCGCCACGCCAAGAGCCGAAACTGGCGCTGAGGCGCCAGGCGCCCGGACGCAGAACGGACACGGCAGCAGCAGCAGCAGCGTTGTGCTCAGCAGCAGCGACGGCGTTGTGCTCAGCAGCACAGCTGAGGTGCTCAGCGCTTCGGCGTTTGCGGCACTCGCGGGCGCGCTGGAGACGCGCCTCGTGCCCCTGCAATGCGAGTCGCCGCTGGCCGCGTACGTGGCCCGCACGCTTCCGTCCGCGCCCACAAGCACAAAGGCCGCAGCTCTGGCCGCCCTTGCGCCGCTCCTGCCGACGGAGCTTCGCTTGCCAGAGGCGGCGGCGCCCCCCCGCCCCGCCGCCGCCGCGCCCTGCAGCCGCCCCGCCAGTGCCGCTGCGCCCAGTGACTGTGGCACCGCCGTTGACTGCACCAGCCATGTCCACGGCAAAGGCAACGCTGGCGGTGCCGGCGGTGACAGCGTGGAGGTGCTGGTGGAGCGCGCGGCGGCGAAACTCGCGCAGGTCAGCGCGGACCCCGCACGCACGCCGTTTCCGCCGCTGAGCGTGGTGGCGCTGCTGCCGGCGCTCGGCGCGCTGCCGCATGACTGCGGCCCCAGCACGCAGGTGGAGGGGCGGTGGAGCGCCAGCGGCGGCGGCGCCGGTGGCAGTGGAGGCGGCAGCGGTGGGGGGGGTGCGGGCGCGCTTGAGTGTGCGCAGCTGGTGGCGCTGCGGCCGTTGGCGCGGGGCGGTGCATTGACGGTGCCGAAGGTGGCAGTCACACAGCCGCTGGAGGCACGGCGCGCGGGTGAGCATTTGTGCTTGTGCAGAAATGCCGTTGGTGTTTGTGGTGGCGTGTTTGCTTTCGGGGGTTGTGCCTTGGCCTGCTGGTGGCGTCTAAGGCGGTGGCAGAAGTGTCTGCTGCTTTCTAGTATGGTTTGCACGTGGCAGTGTGCTGTGGGGAGGGTGGTGTGCTTGCAATAGTGCATGGTGGCCACTGTCAAAGTCATGCATTCCTCGCCAGCAGTTCTAGGCGCCAACCCCACTGACAACCTTGCATTTGATGCAATGACAACATTTGCCGTGCCGGTTAGTTTCCGTGCACACCGGCGACATGAAGATGGCAAGGTTGTTGCCGGCATTTTTGCTCACCTCCAGCCTCTCACCTGGCCATACATCGTTACACTGCACACTTGCTCTTACGCCCCTCATGCCAGCACACTAACCCTCCCACATACCTGCGCTGCCCACAACCTCAACACAACACGCGGCTGATGCCATGCTGCCCCCATGCTACGCCACTGCTGCGCCCGCTCGTCGCCACACACATAAATATATATATATATATATACATATATATATACATGTATATATATATGTATATATATACACACACAGACCTGCGGGCCGCGCTGCGCAGCCGCCACCACACGTGCGCGTGCACGCGCTGCCGGGTGGAGTCAGGCGCCGTGCGCGCACAAGACCTGCCCGCGCGCACCACGCTCGCACTTGCGCACCAGGCGCTGGAGGAGAGCCACTGGGAGGTGGCGCTGGAGCTGTACCGTGCTGCAGCAGAGGCGGCCGAGAGAGTGGCGGGTGCTGGGGAGGGCGCAACACCTGGTGATTATGATGTGCTTGGGGTGAGGCTATGTGAAGAGCCGGGTGAGGTGTGGGTGCGGGGCGGGGTGTGAAAACTGGCAGTAGTGTGCTTCGAATAAGCGTGTGTGCAGGGGCGGGGGCGAGTTGTGTTAGTGTGGTTGAGAGCTGTTGTCACGACTGGTGGCGGCAGTAATGCCACCTCTCTGCATAGCAATGTATGCGGTAGCGTGCATGGCAGATACGCGAAACTGTACCCGACATACCCGCACCCGTGTGGCATAATCTGCTTCGCAACCCCTTGTGCATTGCTCCATGCTCGGCGCCACCATCACCACCCACGCTGGCATATGCGCCGCATTCACACCTCCCACCGACATGACTACCACTTGTACGCTAAGCGCCACGTGCCCACTGGTGCCTGCCGCAGGATGCACTACACGGCGTCGGCGTGGCACTGCTGGGCTGCGGCCGATGGGGGGCGGCGCATGCCGCTTGGCGCGCCGGCATCGCACGCGCGCCCACGCACCCCTCGCTCAGCGCTCAGGCCGCGAAGGACGCAAAGTACGCTGACGCGTGCATAACGAGCAACAGCGACAAAAGCCCAACACCATCTGCACACGGCAGCGGCGCAGACAACAATGACAGCAAGGCTGCGGCAGCAAGCAACGACGACAGCGGCGAGGGAGGTGCGCAGCTTGAGACAGCTGGCGTGGGGTGGTCTATGCTTGATGGCGGCGTGTTCATGTCCCAGCTGCCGGTGCTTGACGCGGAGGAGCGTGCGTGGGTGGTGGCGACCGCGGAGGCGCACGCGAGTGCTAATGGCGGCTGGACAACCTCCAGGTGCGTGTGCGGGCCTGCGAGGCTGTGTACAGTTGCGGCCTTGTGTGGGAGTCACTGCGGTGTGTACTGGCTGGCAGGGCGGCCTCAATGTGTGCGCGCGTTGTGATGCCGTCTGCCGCCGCAGTTGCAGCCGTGCAGGGTGCACCGTTAATTACATGTTCATATGGCAGGTGTCTGGCAAGTCTAATGTGAGCTTGCCGCATAGCACACACCAGGACAGTGGTCATTGCTGCCTTAGCAGGCGTCATGAGTACTGCAGCTTTTTGTGTTCATGGCCATGTCATTATATGTCATGTGTCCCACGCGTGTACGTCTGTGTTCACCACACGCCAGCCGCTCCATCTGCACCCGCGCATACCATTTGCACCCGGCACAAAAAAACCAAGCCTCCCTTAAGACCCCCCTACTGCCATGCTTCCCCCCTGCTTCCCCTGCCCCGCCGCGCTTCCCAAGGCACTACGCGGTGCCGACGACGGACATACCAGTGCACGCCGTGCCGCAGCTGCGCACGTGGTTCTGCCGCCTGCTGCGCGAGCGCCTCTTCCCGGCGCTGGACGCGAACTTCAGCGTGGGCTGCAAGCGTGCGTGGCGCGTGCACGACGCCTTTGTGGTGCGCTACTCGCACGCCGCGCAGCGCCACCTGCCGCTGCACGCGGACCAGAGCACACACTCTCTGACCGTTGCTCTCAACGGCGGCACGGAGTTTGAGGGCGGCGGCACGTACTTTGAGCACCTGCGGCGCGTGCTGCAGCCGCCGGCGGGGCACGTGCTGTCCTTCCGTGGCGATCTCGTACATGGTGAGAGGCTGCCCCGATTGGGAGAATGGTTTGACCACGTGCGGTCTCCGTGGACTTGCTCAGAAGACGCCAAAGATGGTGTGCTTGGCTGCAGTTCACATCCCGTTAACTAAAGACCAAGTTCAGTATGTACTTCAGAAGTACATGCCGGTGTGCTCAGCAATCGGCATTTGACTGTGTGGCGTCCACCTCAGCAACAGCAGTGTGTCAAAATATTTTGCGGTGAGCCCAGCTGAGCTAGTGGCCGCTTCCAAGGCGTGTTTGACCTCTGACATCTGCTAGCACACTGCTGCGCGGCTGCCATTGCTTGACTGCGACAGCGTGCTTAGATTCTGAACTGGAACGAGTTTAAATGCTACTGTACCTTGCAGTGCGGCGCGGCATCGCGCGGCCACCACGGGCAGGTGCTGTGATGCCATGCGGTCTTGAGGAGGGAGCACGACACTGACCTGGTGGTTCTGCCTGAGACTGGCAAAACATCACAACATACTTCGAAGTACGTGGACCTGGCAGGCCCGTCACTGCACATACTATCGCACAATGTCACGTCTGCCATGGCCATGCCACGGCGCACCGCGCATCACATACTTCTATAGTACTGTTGAAGTGTATGCATACCGTGCTACCAGGCTTGCACCCAGAGGCACCAACTATGATTATCAACAAAGAATCAGATGTCGTACTATAATGATAGTATGCCTTGTGCACAACTTGTTGAACTTGCCCAGGTTAGACTTTCATGCTGGACCAGCGACTCCTTTTTTCACTGCTACTTCAAAGTATTAACTCACTTCTGCATTGCCTCTAGCCTGTCTCATTCACTGTCTTGCAACCAATATGATACGCAGTCACCCGTTGTGACACTGTTCGGTGTTCCGACCCGTGCACTGCTTTTGAGCAGGTGGCGATCCGGTCACACAGGGGACAAGATACATCATTGCAGCATTTTTGTTTGTTGACGAGACCGAGTGCCGTTCAAACAGCGTGCCAGTGGGTAGTCAGCTCGGAAGCCGGTCTGGAGCTGCAGCAGCTGCTCAGCATGCAGGACCAGTGGACTGGAAACATGGCGCGGATTCTGCGTTCACCTTCGGGTTTTGATGGCGTTGCAGCGTGAGTCGCCGATGGTCAATACACGCGTACGCCACGATGAGCATGTGGTGGCATTTGGTTCTTCAGAGTTCAGTGTGCTTGCGTTTGGTGCCAGTGGCATGTGCCAGTCGGCGTATGATTCCTGCAGGAAATCTCCTCTAAGCCTGAGGGTAACCGTAGCCGGTGCATGTCGTTGTGCTTGCCAATAGCTTGAGTGCTGCCTTCGGCTGTGGCAGTACTATAGTATACTTTTGAAGTATATTAATAATGTACATGTACTGTAGTATTACTAGTGGTAGTAAATGTCTCTTTTACAGTTTCGAAGGGAAACTGAGTCAGGTGCCTCACGCTGTTGGCCACATAATATACGCCGAAGGACTTCGGAAGTACTTCGAAGTGTATAGTAGTAGAAGTAGTTGTAGCAGGTCAGGAACTCACAGACAGGGTGGTGAAGAGTGTGTGACGCTTGTCGTGCCTGTGCACTTCAGATTTGAAAGTCACAAAATTGAACGTCAGATGTTCACTGTGCATGTTGCTAACCTACAGTAGGAAGCTTCCACGTTGGATGCCGTGGTGGCTGCCATGATGGCAACCCCCCATCATGGTGACCCTCGGCGGGCACATTGCAGTTTCGCACTTCAGATTGGTCGTCAGAGTTGGTTATAACTACTCTCCAGTATGGGTATGCAATGCAATGGGCACACACTGCTTATGTGGCAGCGATCGACTTTTCACAGCTGCACCAGTTGCATGTATACAGTCCCTAACTCACGAGTTACATACACTACTGACAGCATGCAAGTGCGTGCCCTATCATCTGGTTGCCAACGGGGCAGGGGCAGTCCCATCGCGGATGGTAACGTCCACGCGCGGCACGGCCAGGCTGCCGCCCCGCGCCCGGGCCCGGGCTCTGCCAACGTGAAGGCGCTCCGTCCCCCGCTGCCGGTTATATAGCAGGCGCGGCCAAGTCGAGCTGGCCGGCAAGCACGTACAGGTCCATTAAGTATGGGTTGTCGCCGTGCCGGAAGGGATGATCATCGTCCGTATCCTTGGCCGCACGCACGAACTTCAACTTGAACGATATACAAACGTCGCCGGCCTGCGCGCGGCGTCACTGAACAAGATCAAAACCTACGTCGACTCTGGGGCGCTCGACCCCGCGACACTTACCCTTTTTTCAGTGGCGCTTGACCAGTTTGGCGCGGCCTCCCAGGACGCCCACGCAGTAGTCCGGGCCCTGGCGGTACGGCAGGCGCAGTTTAGCGATGGGCTGTACACTGTGGCCGCGTGCGTAACGCGCTGGCGGCAGAAGCTGTCAGTGGCGCTCCAGCGCAGCATATCGGAGCTGGTCATTGAGGACTGGCCCTCCACCCTCCCGGCGGAGACGCCTGGCGCAGCGCCCGATGTCGACGCGTACAAGCACGCCTCGCTGCTGAGCGCACCCTACCCGCCCGACTAAATGCCCGTAGTTTGTACCCGGTGCCCACATGCCCCCTTGTCTCCATGACTAATACACAAACGTCGAGAAGGCCTCCACAATGCTGCAGCTTGTCAAATGACTCTGGTTGTGTGGTGGTCAGGCAGGTGCAGGTTGCCCCGTGGCGACATGCTCCGCACCTGGGCGCCGGAATGTAGAGGACGCCAGGCTATGGGCGCTGCCCATGTGTTAGAACACTGCAACTTGTCTGCAAGCAGACCTTGGCCTTTTGAAAAGGCCACCACAACAAATTTCCAGACCTTTCACACCTTCCCGCCAAGTGGGGGGTATTGTGCTTTTTTTTGGAGACGATGTCGATGCTGCCCGCATTGGCTGGTTGGTACACCCCTGTTCCACACACAGCCCGCCTGCCAGGAGCAGGAGCAGCGAGGCAGCGGCGGCAGCGGCGGCAGGGCATGATGATGCATCACCCCCCCGGTCATCTGGAGCACTACACGGTGTGCAGCACCCTCGGGCAGGGCTTTCAGGGCAGGTGAGCAAGGAAGGAAGTGGGGGATGGGTGTGGTTGCATGGCTTGCGTGCCACCGCACCGCAGCGCAGCGCGAACCAGCTGGCGTGCCGGCGTCTCCAGTCCCTGGAAAGCAGCCTACGCTCCTCGGCCAACACAGTAGCAGCAGCTGCAGTAGACACAGTATAGTAGCTCATCAACATCATGATAGGTCGGTAAATGACCGACAGGTTTGCTGTGTTCGCAAAGCTGGGAGAGCAATAGGCACGCGAGCACTGGCACTACTGCTGCTTTCTGGTGCTGATGCGCGTGAGCACCATGTTGACGGTTGACCTGGTGACCTGGTCGGCCTGGCCTTGCGCGCGTTAGCGACTCTAAATACACGAGCAAAGTAGTCTTGGTTCCTCCGGCGGCGGGCGGTCTTTGCTGCTTGAAGCACGCACACGCTGAGAGTACTACGCGCGGACCCGTGCCGGCCACGCCTGGGTCGCTTGGACAGGGGCCGTGCATTCGTGTTGTGTTGATTGCCTCTTGAAAGATACTTCTTCCTTCAGAAGAACCTTCCGCAAGGAAACTCCGATCACACGAACACTGTGGCATGGGGAACTTTAGATGCACTTTATTTATGTGTAATGAATGAAAAACTCAATCTAGGAGCTAAATATGAAAATTCAGCCTATTGTACCAGGGTTTCTCAAACTCAACAGTCAATTATACCACACACAGCAGGTGCCTTCAGCTGCATTTCTACAGCACGGACTCGGAGCACGTGCGAAAACGTAGTGCCTACTAGTGAAGTACAGGCGGCGAGGATGTGGTGACCGGCCGCCACAGCTTGTGCTGTGCACTGAAGAGCAGCCGAGGCAGCATGGTGCAGCAGCGGTTGTCGGTCTTTCAGAGTTTCATCCCCCCTGTACACGTTATTTGAACAGCGCTGCAAAGGCACTTCCGTGACTCTATCCACACACATTAATTGTTTGACTGGCACGCCATGTGCGGTATCCTTGTCTGTGTCAACATGACGTCACAGCACTGCCGACAGCAAAGCATCATGTACTCTCACGGGTGGTGTTGTAAAACACAGTCAACACACGGCACTGGCCTGAAGTCCACACCGGCAGTGGCACTGGCTTGAAGTTCCGGGATAAAGTGCGAGGTGGCAGCCCATGACACTGTCAACCAACCAATGTGCGACACAACATGGTTTACTTGTAGCTGTTGGAGAGCGAGTCACAACTGTCAACAGCTGTTCGCACCACTCCCTGGGCCAGAAACCCAGCAGAGCATGCTGGGTCGTTTGTGCACACCAGAAAAACACCGGCATGCGCTTCGATGCCAAACTTCAATGGCCTGAGCCGGGGCCGGGCAGTATCCCTGCTGCATATTGTACGCTGATCGTTTCTCGGTGCGCACTTACTCTGTTCTGAAACCGCACGCGCGTGTTTTCAGGGTGAAGCTGGGGCGTGACACCCGCACTGGGCAGCGGGTGGCCATCAAGATGGCCAAACGAAACAACCCCGCGGCCCAGCTGCAGCTGCAGCTGGAGGCGCAGGTAGGCTTGAACGGTGTGCCTATGCCCTCACGAGTGGCTTGGCCACGGGCTGCTCGGAAATTGTATACTTTGAGTACTACTGTAGCACTTCGGTATCATGGCATGTGCCGCTGCATGCGCGGTTTGTCACCACTGCCGCCTGGATGGCAGGCGTTGGCGGGGGAGGCGGCAGCCGTTGTGCGAGCGCAGCATTTTACCACTGTGTCCCTCACTGCAGCCTTTGCGCATGGCGTCAGCGAATGTGCCTGCACCTGGTCAAACACTCACGGGCCCCCGCGCAGTTGCGCACAACTGGTGCACACACACGGTGCACACACCTGGGCATCTCGGTGTGGAGCAAACCTGCCTTGTGCGGTTCACTCGAGTGTGCCAAACCGCTCATATGCCGTGGGCGCCGTGCAATGCTGAGCACCAGTGCGGCACCAACGCCAGTCCGCTTACGCACGCATGTGCATCTCGCCGCGCTTTTGTCCGCGCGGTTTGGCAGGCGCTGCAGCTACTGAGCGCAAGCGACCACCCAAACATCGTGAAGTTCCATGCGTTTCTGCCCTGCAGCCGCTACAGCAGGTGGAGCGGGTGCGGCACCCACAAGGAAGAGGTACCACTACTTGGTCACGTGCCACATTTTTTGTACAATACATGGCCTACTAGTTGTACCGTTGCCATGCAACATGCAGGGCTTACCTCAGTGTGCACTGTTAACAACAGAAAGTGTCAGCTAGCTGCAGGAGGGAGCTACATGATTGGGCATGCTTCTGCAGTCGTGCACACCATGTGCACAGGGTTTTCCGCGCCCCAAGTGGTGTTTCATAAAAGCACATGCTAAGCAAAGTGTATGTTAAGTGCACCACTAGGTGGGGCTGCCATGACAGGCACCTGCACCCACTGCCTGTGCACACCATTACTCTACATATATTTATACTGAAGTATAGCTTCGGTAGGTGCGAGATTTGCTGCTTCTTATTAGGCGCTACCATTGCTTTGTTCACCCCTTTGCACGGGTCCGCCCAGGGGTGACGGCCCCTACCGGTGAGGAGACCTAGAGTTTATCGCTCCTAGATGAGTTCTCATATACTTCAGTATATACACATTGTGCGGCAGCCCATGTGGTTTCCCCTGCGGTCGCCGCTGTGCCTGACTTGCACGTGCTCAAAGGTTCCTCCTCCTGTGTTGCCACACAATGTCATGTCGCCATCGAACAGGAGCAGGTAGCTGCACTGGTTCTGGAGCTGGCGCCGGGAGGCGACCTGTTCCAGTACATGAAGCACACGGGGCGGTTTTCGGACGCAGCTGCGAGAACGTTGTTCACTCAGGTGTGTGCCTGCCGTGAGGTTGAGTTGGGGGTGCGCAGACAGCTTTGACATGCTTTTGGGCAGCTTGACGGCCATGCCATGGAGCAGCCTTGTTTAGTGCCATGTCCTGCTGTGACACCCTTTCGAAGTACACTGCAAGTCCACAGGATGGCCATTTCAGTGCTACATGCTGCACGCATGCATGACCTGGGTTCTCGCACAGCCACAAGTGCAAGTCAATGTAGTTTTATTTATTTGCACTTGGGGGCGTGCAAGAGCCCATGACACATGCATGCCAGCCCGCTCACTGGCGGCCATGACACGAATCTAATGCACGACAAAGTATGTACACGTGTACGGAATGTAGTACACTTCAAATTTTCCTGTAGCACCTGTTGGGCACTGCGCACTGTCAAGTTGTGCGGAGTGTAGCACCAACAACTGTCAAAGGCGCTACCTGTGCTGCACGGCACACAGCGCTGCCTGAGTGCCACAGTGCCACAGCACCTGTGTTTTTGCTGGCGCTCAGGGAGCCCTACCACAGTAGCTGTAGTCACACCACGCTGACGCACTTCTGCCCTCCCCTGCTCTCGCTGATGCAACTGTGAGTGCAGCTCTGCAGCGCCATGGCGCACTGCCATGCCGCGGGCACCTGCCACGGCGACCTGAAGCTCGACAACCTGCTGCTGACAGACACATTCCAGCTCAAGGTTGCTGACTTTGGGTTTGCCAAGTTCACAGAGGGCGCGGCTGGGGGGGGGACACCGCCCACCATTGGCGGTAACAAGTGCGGCACTGTGGGCTACATGGCGCCAGAGGTGTGTTGCTGCTGGCCCGTTTGGCACACTCATGCTGACGGACACGGTTCAGGTGCAGGCACAGTGCCACTTTCTCGCACACATGGCACTCGCTTTGGCACACCAGAACACCCCTGTACCAGCGAAAAACATTATCAAAATATGTGCGCCGTGTGCGGTGTGTAGGTATTGCCTCGCCGCGTGCCCTGTGCCAATGAACACCCCCCCACCCCCCACCCCCTGCGTCAACCAAGCATCCCACATGGTATTACGGGTGTCGATGTCCCCACTTCACCTTGGTTGCAGCTTGACTAACGCAACCGGTGCCTCCCGTGGCGCCGCTTGCGCAGATGATTGCGGAGCTGCCGAGCTGCGACGCCACAAAGGCGGACGTGTGGTCTGCGGGCGTGTGCCTGTTTTGCATGCTGTGCGGCCACCCGCCATTCACCACGGCCGAGAGGACCGACCGCCTGTACAAGGTGTGTGTGCCGCTGCACACTTGCCAGCGTTGTTGTACGCTGCCGCAACGGGCCAGGGGGGTTGGTACTTCTGGAACGGTGGTGTAGTGCGTGTACTTCGAGACGTGTGTCACGCTAGCACTTGAAGATTGTACGTCGAAGTATATTAGTCATCGAGATCAGAGCGTGTGTGCACCAGGTATAGTACATGAAGTTCAGGCCGTGTCAGGTCGTGCCCACACCGCTGCTAGCAATGGATGTATTCCGCGCGCGGCTGCCGCTGTGGCAGCACTGTGCCACTGTTGCGCTTGGGCAAAAGAGCAGTGTGCCACTTGGCTGTCGACACCGGGCAATGCTCCCAGACAGCGCTTAAGCGAGCCCAACCACCACACCACACATGTCCTGTGTATTCCTCTCGTTGCCGGCACGCCACCACTCAGCTGTTGCTCAGCCACCACCTCAGATTGACATGTGCACAGCGTCACCGCTCGCTTCTGCCGCACCGGCAGGCGTACATGGATGGAAAAAGGGACGCGTTCTGGGGCGCGCACATGCAGGCGGCGCCAGTCTTTTCGCCCGCAGCGCGCGACCTCCTCTGCTCCATATTTACAGGAGACCCCTGCCAGCGCACGTCGTTTGCACAGATGCTGCTGCACCCGTGGATGCGGGGGGCGCTGCTGTCGCCGGCAGCCATGCAGGTGAGTGCAAGGCGGCACGCTGCATGCACAGTGCACTGCCGCACGCACTCATGCCACATGCCGATGCCATATGCATGCGCACTGCGATGCATGCCACGCCGGCAGCCACGCAGGCGGGCGCACTTGCCGCGGTGCACGCACAGTGCACCACCACGTGTGCCTATACCACATGCCCATGCCATGCGCATGCGCGCTGCAGCGCGTGCCACCTGCGCCACAGCATGCGGTATGCACGCCGCCGTGCGGTGCGCATTTTGGGAATACTTCTTAAGTACTTCCGAGGAGGGCCGCCCCCGGCTGGTGACACGCCATGCTTTGGAACCATGCCGAGGCTGTTCCAAGGCCGTGGCACGCAGCACTTGGCGGCAAACATGCCGCAACAGGCTGCGTGCACAGTGGGGCGTCAACAAACGGCAAACGACAGGGCATGCATGGTGCATGCCGAGCTGTGGCTGCCTCGTGGTGGGCACACCAGTCGCGGCATCTGTGTCTCTGATGTCATGCCACTGCACCGCTGCCACGTTCCGCTGACGCCTGCAGAACGAGATTACCTCCCGGCACGCGCTGGTGGAGTGCCAGCGGCTGCTGCACATGCAGGTGAGTGACCAAAACCTGACACATGGCCGAGGCAGGGGCCTGCACGCCGCATGCGCACACGCAAGCATACCACACTGATCCACTGCCAGCCCTGCGGCTGCTGCTGCTGCTCGTCAACGAGCGCCGACAACTGCTGCCGGGCACATGTTCAATGTACACAGAGACCGTCACTCTGCTCCCCAGCGTGTCACCCGTGGCGCGGCGTGCACTTTGTCAGCGCGGCCGCCACCGCTGCGAATGCCGCGGGTGCTGAGCAGCGCTCCACACATGCGCCGCGCCCCCTGCACTCTCCGCAGAGCGAGCTCATCAGCAAGCGCGGCCGGGCCATAGTCATCATGCCCATGGGCTGCCGCACAACGGCAGGGGTGGCCGCGCACGCAGGAGCCAAGCGGCTGCGCTGTGGCGCCGCCGCGACCGCGGCCGATACCAGCAAGCCGCTGCGCCCGCCGCCTGTGATCCTCCCCCCCTCTGCTGGCCCCATGGCGTGACAAATTAGGGAACAGTGCACTGTTCACAGCGCGGCACATGCGGGTTCGCACCATGTGCTGAGGCCATCCAAGGACAGCCCCACCTGCGCTCTGCAGCCCGGTGCCCACGTGCCAGAAGGTGCCAGCGCAAGCTCACCGGTACATCGCGAGTGGTTTCCCCCCCCCTCCCCCCCCCCCCTCCCCCGGGGGGTGCTCCACCC
>JAULBY010040087.1:0-13640 GCA_032358315.1 Ophiocytium majus
CTGCGGAGCGGTCTCTGCGTTCATCCATGCCATCGTGCTCTCATTGGCCCCCCTTATGGAGCCTGTTCACCCCCTTACGGAGGCGCGTCTCCCCACATTCACGCGCTCCACCAATCAGCGTGCCCCCCCTTGAGGAGATTCTGCCCTTCCATACGGGGGCCTCGCCTCATTGTTTAGGGACGGCTAGTTAAAACCTCAGGGGGGGAGGGGGGTACATAATTCGGAAAAAAATTCCCAGACGCCCTCTGGGACCATACAGTAAGCAACGCCACCACGTTGCATAGGTCCCCGTTTTCTGGTTAAAGGACGCTCAGCGATTTCGCCGACACTAAGGCGGTCCGCCCAGCGGTACAGCCATGCAAACCAGCATGTTTGCCGTGTTCCAGAGAGAGAGAGAGCCGTTGCCTGGCGCTGCTGCGCCAGCACTAGCACCCGTTGTTGGGGGCTGCTGCTGCTGTTGGGCATTGCGCTGCTGCTGCTGCACCAGCAGCTCCAGGGTCACCGGGCCGTGCGGCGGGCGGCAGCAGGGCGCTCAGAGCGGTGGGGGCAGCTCTAGGTAGGGCGGGGGCATCACCGACGGCACAGCCTGGTCTGGCGTGCGCCTGCCACTGCAAAGCAGCGCAGCAGCGGCGCGCGCCTTGACGCTGTGCACGAAGCCCTTTGCCGGTCGCGTCTGAATGCAGTGCGATAGGCGGTGTGTGCCAGTGCGCACGCGCACTCGATGCGACAAAGTTCCCGCTCGCCAGGCAATGTTCCCGCCCGTGCAACAATGTTGCTGCTCATGTGGCAATGTTCCTGCCCGTTCGTGCTTGCTAATGCAACAACGTTCCGGCTGGTGTGACACTGTTTCCGCTTGGGCGACAATGTTCCCGCTCGTGCGACAATGTTCCCGCTCATATGGCTATGTTCCCGCTCATGTGACTATGTTCCCGCTCATATGGCTATGTTCCTGCTCGCGTAGCCATGTTCCCGTTCATATGTTCCCGCTCATATGAATATGTTCCCGCTCGTGGGGGCCAATGTTCCTGCCCGTGTGGCCATGTTCCAGCTCATGCGACAATGTTCCCGCTCATATGTTCCCGCTCATATGGCTATGTTCCCGCTCGTGGGGGCCAATGTTCCTGCTCGTGTGGCCATGTTCCCGCTCGTCGCAGGCCGCGGAGGACCGCGCGCTGGACCACCTGAGCGAGCACCTGCACCCGGTGCACCGCGCGCTGCACATATTTGCGCGCCTGGGCATGCTGGACGACTTCAAGGCGTGGTACCTGGAGCGCAGACGGCCGATGGCGGAGCTGCGCAGGTGCGTGTGTGCGTGTGCGTGTGTGTGTGTGCGTGCGTGTGTGTGGGTGTGTGGGTGTGTGGTGTGGTGTGTGTGTGTGTGAGTGGAAGCACACCCATATCGAGTGCTTTGCGCCTCTTCGCCATGACGTGTGTGTGTGTGCATGTGTGCGTGTTGTGTGTGTGCGTGTTGTGTGTGTGTGTATGTGTGTCTGCGTGCGTGCGTGTGCGTGCGAGTGGAAGCGCACCCCTCGCCTTTGCGCTGCACGCTCCTACCCCTGGCCCCTCGTGTGTGTGTGTGCGTGTGCGTGTGTGTGTGTGTGCGTGTGTGTGTGTGTGGTGTGTGTGTGGTGCGTGGTGTGGGTGTGGGTGTTGTGTGTGTGGGTGGAGGCGCTCCCCTCACCTTTGCACTGCGCGCCCCTGGCCGTGACCCCTCGTGCGTGTGTGTGTGTGTGTGTGTGATTGTGTGTGTTGTGTGTGTTGTGTGTGATGACCCCCAGCCCCTGTGCGCGATGGCCCCTCAATGTGTGTGTGTGTGTGTGTGTGTGTGTTTGGTTTGGGCGTGTGGCTGGGTGTGTGAGCATGTGTGCTCTTATGGAACAGTGCATGATTATTTTTTCTGTTTGTGTGCAGCGAAGCGACGGGCCCCGGCTTCATCTGGTGTTGCACTGTGCTGTGCCGTGTTGTGTGTGTGCGTCCACTCACTTGCCTCTCACTCTCACAGCATGGTGACACGCGACCTCGACCACCTGGACACGGAGGGCTTTCTGATGTACCTGCCGACCCTTGTGAACGGCATCATGGGCTTCTTCATTGTGGAGGACGCGCTCCTGCGCAAGGTCGACTACAAGGAGGGGCTGCTCAGCCCTAGCCAGGCGAGCCAGAGCTTGCTCAGCAGCGCTCCGGCTCTGCACAGCGCTGCTGCTCAGCACGTCTTTTTTTTTTTACAGCGCCTGTAACGGCCCCTTGCGTGCTATCCCGCTCGCCCCTGCGCCGCTGCCGCGAGAGCGCTCGGCCGCGACCAATGCTGTGTGCACGCGGTCGCTCACCAGTGCGCACAACGCACCTCTCACGGCCTCCCTCTCTTCCGCTGCGCTGCCGCCGACACCACCGGCCGTGTATGTGTGTGCGTACAACCCCCACCGGCCGCGCGCCGCCGCCGCCGCACCAGGTGGAGAAGGCGTGGCGGCGCTCGCAGGCGTCGCTGCGCGACCTCATCGAGCACCACGTGAGCGGGCTCAGCCGCCCCGGACACTTTATGCAGCTCAAGGAGACGCTGCTCGCCATGGCGAAGCTCGCGTCCGACCTCGACCTGGACTGCCGCCCGCTGCTGGAGCTGCTGCGCAAGGTGCGCCGCCGCCGCTGCTGCAGCTGCCGCCGCTGCCGCTGCTGCCACCATTTATCGCTGCTGCCGCCGCCGCTGCCATCGTCGTCACAGCTGCCACCGCCGCCGCTGCCGCCGCCGCCGCTGGCTGCCGGCCGCAGTGGCTGCATACCCCGGATTGCGCACACAGACGGCCCGCGCAGAAAAGAAAGAGTTTGATTCTGCATACCAAACAGAAACCTACACCGTGACCACGTGCAACCTGGAAACCCTCACCTGGAGCCAGGCCCACATAGCTTGTCTGTGTCGGCAGTTCCGCTTGTTTGTCGCCGCAGCGGCGCATGCCGGCTGAGAAGGGCGCGGGTGCACGCACTCGCGGGCGGCGCATCTGCCGCCCGCCACACCGCAGCTGATGTGGTGCTGCATGACGGGCACCCTCCTGTGCAGCGCTGGCGTTGTTGCTGCCGCTGAGCGCCTGCTGACGCTTCTGCTGCTTCTTGTGTTGGTGCTGCTGCTCCTGCTGCTGCTGCTGCTGCTGCTGCTACTTCTTCTGCTGTTGCTTCTGCTGCTACTTCTGCTGCTGCTGCTGCTTCGTCTGCTGCTGCTACTGCGTCTGCTGCTGCTGCTGCTGTTTCTGCTGCTGCTGCTGCTGCTTCGCCTTATCCTCGGCGTTTTTGTGGTGGTGCTGGCGGTGTGGCGCGCGGCCGCTGGTCTGCTGAGCAGCTCAAGGACCCATACCAGAAGCTGCTGCTGCTGGCGTTCGAGGGCGAGTGCCGCCGCATCATGCAGGACGAGTCGTACCAGCCGCTGGAGATTGGCAACGAGGCGGAGGTGAGCTGTGCCTCGCTGCACATAAGCATACTGCAACAGTAGTACAACAGTAGTATGTACTGCAAGTCTTTGACGTACTTCAAGTGAAGTACAGTATATATCATGCAGGACGAGTCGAACCAGCCGCTGGAGATCGGCAACAAGGCGGAGGTGAGCCGCGCCTCTTTCAAAATGAGGACATCTTTTACGGGCGCGCCACCACTCTTACTTATTCTGCTTCAGAAGTACCTGCTATTACTTCGTATATCGTAATGTTATACTTCTGAAGTATTACTGTAGTATACTTCGAAGTACTTCAAGTATGTATACACGGCCTGTACTACACGGCACGTAAACCGGTACAGTTGATGTAGCCCGCATCCCACCACCAGCACATTTTGCACACTGATGCCAACTGTGCTGCCGGCTGTGCGGTCCGTCACACGCTGAGGCCGTGGCAGAAGAGTACTGTGCACACTCCTTTGAAGTATACTTTGAGGTGGTATACTACTACCTAAAGGTACTTAGTATAAGAACAGAAGCTGAAATCATGTGGCCGCCTTGCCGCTGCGCAGTACAAAGCCTACATTGTGCCGCTGGGGCTGGCAGAAGGCCGTGGCACTCTTGCAGCAAATCCACGCTCCCAAGAAGCATCATCAGACAGTTATGTTGGTGATATGGCCTGACAGCTCATGGCACAACTAGCGGCTCAACAGCCCCATGCCCCCCCCACCATGTCAACTGCACGGCACCCCGCCGCCGCGCGCAGTACGAAGCGTACATTGCGCCCCTGGGACTGGCGGAGGCCATGGCAGACAAGTATCAGCATATACTGCGACGTACTTCTTTGGAGTATGCCTTGGAGGAGTACACTATAATAACAGACGCTCAAATCATGTGGCCGCCTTGCCGCCGCCGCGCAGTACGAAGCCTACATTGCGCCGCTGGGGCTGGTGGAGGCCGTGGCTGAAGAACACTAATGCACACTCCTTTGAAGCATGCTTCAAGAATCTCGAGATGCTTTACTGCTACCTAGTACAGTAACAGAGGCTGAAACCATGTGGCCGCCTCGCCGCCGCGCAATACGAGGCCCACATTGCGCCGCTGGGGCTGGCGGAGGCCATGGTAGAAGAATATTAGTTCTGCTAGTAGTATGTACTTCAGAAGTACTTCTTTGAAGTATACTTCGGAGGAGTACAATATAATAACAGAAGCTTCAATCATGTGGCCGCCTCGCCGCCGCGCAGTACGAAGCCTACATTGCGCCACTGGGGCTGGCAGAGGCCGTGGCGGCGCTCGCGGCGGCGGACAACAACGTGGACGACCTGGGCGTGGGCAGCCGCTCCGGCGCGCGGTCCAAGGGCGGACGGCGGCGCTACCCCATCACGTACCCCTTCTCGCAGTCGGTCCCGGAGCTGGGCTTTGCGCTGCTCAAGGTGGGTAGGGCGCGCCACCATGTTGGCAGACTACTTTTGGTACATATAGTATATTTATAAATGTCATGTGGGTGAAGTGTTCTTGTTGTGTCGGGGGCACGGGTTTTCGCTTCAACGGCGGGCGGCGGCGCTACCCCATTACGTACCCCTTCTCGCAGTCGGTGCCGGAGCTGGGGTTTGCGCTTCTCAAGGTGGGTAGGGCACGCCACCACGCTGGCAGCCTGCTGGTGCACCTATCAGTTTCACACTACTTTTGGTACACATACACTTCCTGAACCTAGCACTTTTGGTGTGGCTTTCATGCTGTCCCCTCGGCTTCCGCCGCTGTCATTGGGCGGGCTTGTTGCGGCCTCCCTACATCAATTGATGACTCTGCTGAGCACCGATGCACCACGTGCCCAGCCCCCGCCTGTTTGCCGCGTTGTCATGCCATCCCCCCTCGCCTCCGCCGCCGCAGCCGACCGGGCTAATGGTTACCTCCTTGCGTTGTGACAACTCCTGCTGAGCACCGATGCACTACCTGCTCAGCGCCCGCCTGTTTGCTGCACTGGCATGCCGCCACCCTTCGCCTCCGCCGCCGCACCTGAGCCACGTTATGGTGCTCCCCCCCCTGTCGCGCGACAGCTGCTGAGCACCGAGACACCACCTGCTCAGCACCCAACTGTTGCTACATTGTCTTGCCGTGTCCGCCGTCGCAGATGAGCGGCCTCATGGTGGCCTTCCTGTCGCGGAACGCGGGCGCTGTTGCGTGGTCAATGCACCCTCCCTGCCGCGCGTCTGCTGCTGAGCACTGCTGTGCATCGGCGCACCACCTGCTCAGCACCCAACTGCCTTGCCGTCCACCCTCGCTCACGTGTTTGCTGCGCTGCCGCCTCCGCCGCCCGCAGATGAGCGGTCTCATGGTGGCCTTCCTGTCGCACGTGGACGCGCGAAATGCGGGTGCCGCCGTATTTGCGACCATGGAGCGCGGCACAGCCGTCGCGCGCCAGGTCATGCTGGAGCTGCTGCAGGGCGCGGAGGCGGACTCACACATCCTCAAGGCCGCCCAGGTGTGCGCTTTTGCACTTGCCGGTGTGCGTGTGTTTCTCGGCACGGGAGACTGTTTTTTTGCCATTGCCAGTGCGTCACTCGTCCGCCGCATATATGTGTACATGTATGTACTACTAGTACAGTGTGTATATATGAAACCTCATGTAGGAGCGGTATACTTCGAAGTACTTCAGGAGCGTACATATTTGGAGCGAGAGGGGATTGGGATGTCACACGCAAGTATATGCGCACTGTGCGCGCGTATGCGCCCCGCACACATTCTCACCACCAACTGCTGCACAGCACCCCACCCACGCGCCCCTCGCCTCCCCCCCCCCCCCCCCACCCCCCTCCCCCCCCCCCCCCCCCCCCAGACCCCTCGCCAGCTGCTACCAAGCGCAGTCGACCAGGAGCCGCAGTCTAGCGCACGCGGGCTCCCCCCCGTGGGCGGAAGCACCGCAATTATTGTGGCGCGCGCACACGCGCAGTCGAGGCCGCTCTCCACAGTGTTTAGCGGGGCGGCGGCGGCTGCCGCGAGGCTAGGTCCTCGGGGGGCACCCCCCCCTCGTGCAGGGGGGGCGGGGCCATCTCTGGGAAGCGCTTGAGCATCTTGGTGAAGATGCGGCGGGACGACGTCGAGAGGGAGTTGCGCATGAGGGTGAGGTGCGGGCGCACCATGTCGGTCAGCAGCGCCACGTCCTCCCGCGGCGCAACGGCCAGCGCCCGCTGTATGACATAGTTCCCATACTGGTCATGCAGCAGCGCGCTCATGCTGGGAGCCGCGATCAGCTCAGCGACATAGGCGGACTGCACCGGCGGCGGCGCCTTCTCCAGGCACTTCTCGACGACGTTGGAGGAGAACTTCTGGGTGGAGAGGTGGACGACTTGGCCGAGGGGGGCGCGCGTGATGGCGTCGACCTCGTCCGCAGCGCACTTCTCCAGCACGTACTGGACCACGTAGTTGCCAAAGGGGTCCTGCGAGGGGGGGGGGCAGGGGAAGGGGGGGGGGGGGCGCATGGGGTGAGGGGGCTGGTCAGTGCTGAGCCAGGCTTGCCTGGTGGAGTCAATATATTGTTGACCGGAGTAACTGCACAACCTTCAATATGTTGTACCCTTGGCAGACATTGACTGTTCCGCGAGTTAGCAACTTCGATGTTACCGTTTTGGTGACTTTGCAAACTTGCACCTGTTGAACTTGGAACTTCAACCTGTCACAAGAACTTGAGTGAGGTGGGGCACTGTTGCCGTTGCGGGGGCATGGCAGGCTCGCGTGGCGCTACCAGAGGTGGCACGCAGTGTGCCATGCCACGCTTGATGTCAGCAAGTGGCATGCCAAGGCAGTAGCAACAGGTGCATGCCATGTGCACCACAGGCTGCCGCTGCAAAGCGAAAACGGCGCACCCAGTCGAAATACTTCAGGTAGTTGACAATGCCAAGCAGCAGCAGCGGCAGCGTCCGCTGCGCTCACACCCAGCAACTCACACTCCGCTGCACGCCAATACCACTTGTAGTAGCACAGGCACTGCGAGCGCAGCTGCCGCCACGTACAGGCTGCTGCTGCTCACACGCACGCTGCCGGGCAGCAGCAACAGCAGCAGCCTCACAAAAACACAGAATACGCCCAACATCAACAGCTAGCTCACATGACATCTCCACCAACCAGCATTACTCGCCACGCCGACAGTTTCAGGTGCCAGCCGACAGTTTCAGGTGCCAGTAGACCAAGAACAGGAACATTCTCGTGTGTTGAACCAGGGTCGGCATCACGTGTGCACCACTCTCACAGCACGCCCACCAAACAAAGAACAACACAATGCTCTTCACATCGCTACTTCAAAGTACGTAGTACATGTGTACCCCTTGCACATGTCACCGGTGACCCTCGGGCACGTGCACATGTCTACCGCGGAATCCTTTTCAAGGGGGCACATGAGTACTGCGTAGGTGCTGCTTGAAATTATATATATTAATCACCTGCATTGCGTCAAAATGGTCACCAAACACAGAACACGCTCTACGCCGACATTGTCTCTCTCGCACACAACCACAATCACCAGGCACCCCAACACCCCTCCTTCCGACCAGCCACCGGCACAAACGTCTCACACAAGCGCTCATGCGCAGCCACAGCGGCGGCTCACATGCACCATGTGGTGCGCCACTTCAAGTTCAACAGTAGTGGCAGCGCGCCTCACCTACACCATGTGCGACGCCACATGGTGCACGAGTCCCAGGAGTTGCTCCAGCGACTAGTGTACGTCAACTTCAACTGCAGGAGCCTGCTCAGCCTTGCGGACAAGGCCACTTCAACTGACACTTCAGCTGCAGCAGGGCGGTCACACCTGCATAATGTCGAGCGCACGCGACGCCACCTAGTCCACCAGCGCCAGGCGTTGCTCCAGCTACTATTGCACTTCAACTCCAATCGCAGGTAGCCTGCTCAGGCCTCGCGCACAATGCCACCTCAACTTCAACTGCAACAGCAGCGGGGCGCACCTGGATCATGTCGAGCGCACGCGACGCCACCTGGTACACGAGCGCCAGGCGCTGCTCCAGCGACTAGTGACCTTCAACTTCCACTGCAGACGCCCGCTTAGCGCCAATTCAACTTCAAATTCAACAGCAGGGCGCGCATGCATCATGTCGAGCGCGTGCAACACCACCTGGCTCATGAGCGCCCGGCGCGTACTTCAACTTCAACTACAGGAGCGTGCCCACCCCAACTTCAACTTCAACTGCAGCAGCAGCGGCGGCTCACCCACCATCATGTCGAGCGCGCGTGACGTCACCTGATCCAAAAGCGCTAGGCGGTGCTCCGGCGCCTGACGTACTTCAACTTCAATCGCTGGAGCCTGCTCAGGCCTAGACAATGTTACTTCAACTTCAACTGCAGCAGCGGCAGCGCACCTGCATCATGTCGAGCGCGCGAGACGCCACCTGCTCCACGAGCGCCAGGCGCTGCTCCAGGGACGCCGCGTCCAGCGCGCGCTGCACCACGCAGCAGCCGTGGCGGTGCGTGGCCACCTCGTAGCAGGCGCGGTCGAGGGCGGCGTACACAAACACGGAGTCGCCCTCCGCGCTGAAGTGCTGCAGGACGCGCTGGATGACGTGGTTGCCGTTGGAGTTGGTGGCCAGCTCCACCACGGAGCCCTGGAGCGCCTGCACCACGGCGGCGCGCTCCGCGCGGCTGCGGGCCACCTGCTCAGCGCAACAGAGGCGGCGGCATACATATAACATACATATTTCAGGATATAGTTTATGTATGTACAGTATATGCTTTGGCGTTTGTAAAGTGTGGGGATAGCGAAGTGTGTGGGCGAGCTCAAGGCTGTAGGCGGCACAGGAATGCAGCGCAGCAGAGGTGGTAGTGGGGAGTGCGTGGGGCACCTCAACGGGGCAGGCCGCATAGGGACGCAGCACAGCAGAGGTGGCAGCGGCAATGAGTGAGAGAGGGGGGTGCGGGGGGGGAGCCCGCACAGGGGTAGGCGGCTTGCTGTGTGAGTCTTGGGGGCGTTGGGTGGAATATGTGTGGAAATGGGCGGTGGGCACGGGCGGGAGCGGCGGTGGGGAGTGTTTGGCGGACGTGCAGGTGCTCAGCAGCAGTGCAGGCAGGAGCTGTGCTCAGCAGTGGGCGAGCGTCACCAGCGGCACGCCAAGCTACTCCAGCACCAGCGGCAGCTGCACCTGCATGGACAACCAGTGCTGTCTCACACACATACAACACACAAAACAAGTAACCTCCCCAACCCACACAGCACCAGCAGGTGGCCAGCGGCAACAGCGGCACCATCCCCCAACCCCCCTCACCAAAAAAACAAACCAACCCCAAAGAAAGGACTCACCTCGACGACCTTTTGCACGGAGCGCGTGCCGTGCAGGCTCATAACAACGGCAACAGCAACAGCAGCAGCAGTACCCCCCCACAAAAACAAAAAGAACAAAGAAAAGAAAGAAGACTCACCTCCACGACCTTTTGCACGGAGCGCGTGCCGTGCAGGCTCATGCCGGAGAGGGTGAGCCTGTGCGCGACGCTAAACACGACCGCGGCGCGCTCGTCCTCGTCCACGTGCTCCAGAAGTTTCTGGAAAAGGTAGTTTCCGAAGGGGTCCGTCATCAGGTCCGTCAGGTGGTCGCGCACCTCCGCCAGCACCGCGCTCGCCACCTCCGCCCCCCCGTCGCTCAGCATGTACTGCAGCTGCCGGCACCCCATCTGATCGCTGCTCATGGAGTACACGCGCCCGCGAACAGTCTCCAGCGGCAGCGGCGCCATGGCCCCGTAAGGCTGGTGCGGCGGCGGCAGCGGCGTGCGCGAGCGGTGGTGCGCCGGCAGCACCTCCACCCCCCCGCCGCACACCAGCCCCACATCCACACCGCCACGCGTCCCCATCGCCGCCGCACGCAGCACCGACACCTGACCCTCGTCCGCACTGCTGGCGCGCCGCCGCCGCCGCCGGTCTTCCATTCTCGCGGCCGCAGTGGCAGCGGCGGCGCTCGCGGCGCCGCCGCCAACTCCACCGCCGCCCATGCCCCCCAGGTGCAGCGGCTGCGCGTAGTAGCCAGCGGCTATCTGAGCGACGGCGGCCGGGTGGCGGGAGTCAGGCGTAAGGTCCAGGCGCCGGAGGCCCGTGCCGTGCATGGCGGCGGCGGCGCTGTGGTGGTGGTGGTGCGGCGGCGTGGCGGCCGTGTGGCCATAGGGGGACGTGAGGTAGCCGCCGGGGGAGGGCGCGTGGGGCCCCCCCGGGCTCTGCACAAAGTAGGGCTGCGGGACGTCCTGCATCATGTGCCCCGCAGGGCTGTGGCCCACGAGGGTGAGGTAGGGGGACAGCGGCATGCCCATGCTGTAGCCGCCGTAGCCTACGGCCGTCTGCAGCTCCGTGGCGCCGTACACGGCGGGCGCGGCGTGGTGGTGGCCGTGGTGCTGCGGCGCGGCGGGCATGAGAACCGTCTGCGGACTCATGCCCCCGGGGGTCATGCCAGGGTGGTAGGTGCCGGCAGCAGCCGCCGCGACGCTGTCAGACGGCAGCATGGCGCCGTAGCCGGTGGGGGACGGGGCGTACGTGCCAATGCCGCTTGCGCCGGCGCCGCCTAGCCCCAGCTGCTGCATGTGGACGTGCGCGGCGGCCGCCATCTCGGCCTCCGCGAGGCCAAAGGACTCCGCGTACAGCCACTGCTGCTGCTGCGGCGACGGCGACGCGTGGTGGTGCATGCCATACATGCCGCCGCCGATCGCCGCCACCTGCTGCTGCTGCTGCTGCTGCTGGTGGTGGAGCTGCTGCGGCGTGGGCACGCGCCTGTGCTGCGGCGGCGGCGCCTGCATGCCCATGCCACCACCGCCGCTGCCCTGCTGCTGGTGCCGGCCATACCCGCCAGGCGTGTGGCGGCTGCGCTGAGCAGCGCCCTTGTCTGCAGCAGGCGGCGCAGGCGCAGGCGCAGGTACGTCTGGCGGGCCGAACGCGGGAGCCTTGGCTTCCGACTTGACGCCCGCGCGGTCGCTGGCGGCCTTCACCTGGGGCGCACCACCTGGTATGCCGGGCCTGCGCTGCTGCTGCTGCTGCTGTGTGTGCTGTTGCTGGGAGGAGTGCCTGGGGGCGGCTGCCCCTGGCGCAGGCGCGCGCGCGGCCGTCTCGCCGTCCTTGGGCGGCGCTGGCGCGGTCGCCGCTGCTGCACTTGCAGGTGGCCCCAACTGCTGCTGCTGGCCCTGCGCATGCTGCTCGGGCGTGGCGCTGCCTGTGCGGGTGCTGCCCTGGGTGTCCTGGCGCTGCGGCTGGGCCCGCTGCTGCGGCGGCGGCGCGCGCTTGGTGGGAGACGCCTCGTCGTCCTCCAAATTCAAGAATTCGAGGGATAGTTCCTCAACGCGGGGGTACGGCGCGCTCCCTGCCGCAGACGCGCCTCCAGTGTAGGGCTTGGAGCCTGCGGGAGCGACATAGGCGCGGAGGGGGGAATCGCCAGCGCGCGGGGGTGCTGAGGGGACGACCATCGCCTCGAAATGGGCGAGGGCCCCTGCGGCTGCAGGCGCTGAAGTTGCAGGCACGGTCAGTGGCGCTGTTGCTGGTACAGCTGAACTGTTGCTGCCTGTGAAATTCAAGCCCAGGGTCTCCTCTGTCCCCCCCTGCACCAATGCCCCCCCAGCCTCACCATAGCGCTCCCCGGGCGTCAGGTCGGAAGGGGGGGTGCCCTTGGCTGCTGCAGCTGCTGCCGCGGCCGCCGCAGCCGCCGCCCGCCGCTGCTGTTGCTGGTGGGGCTCCCCAAAGAGAGCCAAGCCCGAGCTGAAGGCAAATAAGTTGGTGGCATCGAGCGCGGCGACACCGGTGGCGGGAGGTGCTGACCCAGGGCGCTCCGGGCCCTCGAGCCGGGAGCCCAGGCCGGCGGTGTTGCTGCTTGGTAGGTCGCCCGCCTGCATGGAACAGCGGGGGCGCGCGAGGTGGTCTTCTAGCGACAGCCCTTCTCCCATGTGCACCTCGGCCATGGAGAAAAGGGATGCGCGTGTGCGTGTTGTGAACCTGGACACCCTGTCTTTCGCCGGCCATAAGCAGGGGCCACTGCCGCAGGCCCGCCCCGCTCGCCGCCTCCACACGCACGAGGGGCACGCCTGTCTACTCCCCTGCCGTGCGGTGTGCTGTTGGCCCGCGTATTGCACACAGGCTCCACTGGGGACGCTGCCAGCACGCACGCCCAGAGCTCCCTGTTGCAGTTCGGCAGCCAGATCGCACACAACACGGAGCTGCGGCGTGCGGGCGGCGGCCGCGGCGCGCCAGCGGGCTGCGGAGTATCGCGAGCTGGCGCAGACTAGCTGGGAGCTGCGCCGACGACTGGGCGCTGTCACCCGCCAGGCTGTTGCCTGGGCACGGCTCGAGTGTCCTCAGCTCGGAAGAAATGGAGCTGACAGCAACCTTCTCTGTGTTGCCTGCGCAGCGCCGTTCACAATGTTTGTGCTGAGTGAAGTGCGCCGACAGCGCTGCGCGAGCAGCACGCGCCCTGGAGCGGGTGTGGTGGTGGCGAGGGGGAACGCCGCCGCAGCGCATCAGGGGTTCCCCCTGCCTGGGGTGCTCGCGCGGCAAGCGCAAGCTACAGCGCCAAGGCGGCGCAAACTTCGGCCTGTCAAGCGCTGTTCCGACTTTCATTTGAAGAGTGAGCAGGTGACATCACAGGCCGCGAAGGCGAGCTGCCAGCGCTGTTGCGACGGGGCAGAGGCAGCAACACGCTGCCGCTGCCCCGTCCCACTGGCACGCGCGCGCTGCATTGCGGCCACCTAGCGAGTACGCAGCATTCCGGGAGTGCTGGTCAAAAGATCCTGTAGGTTGGCGGCACAGGTTTCTGTCACACGAAGCGTGGCGCACACAGCCGTCTTATGATGCCAGCAGCGAGCGAGCTGCCGCTGATCATGAGAGTGGTGTGTAGCCAGCCAAACCGGCAACTTTAGCCTGGTGCACAAGGCACACAACCTGGTCACAGCGGGAGGCAGCTGCACAGCTCTGCCGCCACCCCTGCTGGCAGGCCTGCCGGTGCGGGGTACCGGGGATCCGCACATGCAAGATGCGAATGCAATGCAGTCATCGTCCCGACAGGTGGGGAAGGAGAGGGAGAAGGTGAAGGCTGGCGAAGCGAGTCACGACCCTATGCTGCTGCCTTGGTGTCCTGGTTCCGCATGGGCGCCACTGTTGTCGTCTACAATGGCGGACGTAGCTGCGTAGCTACATGTAGATGTGTATGTAGAAGGCTCCACGGAGGTCATCTACACACTGCCTGTAAGACTGGTGCTGAGC
>JAULBY010040098.1:0-13636 GCA_032358315.1 Ophiocytium majus
CCCCAGCCCCCCCCCCCCCCCCCCCCCCCCCCCCCCTCGCCCCTCCCCGTTCTGCTGAGCAGCGCCCGCCCCCTCCGGCGACCGCCACTCCTGCTGCTGAGCACTAGCACTAGCCGTCCGCAGCCGCTGCTGCGGCGTGCGCAGAGCGTCCCCCACCGCAGTAGAAGCGGCGGGGCACGGGCGCTTGTTGGGGGCGGGCGCGGCGCCGCCGCCGGCGCCGGTGGCGCGGTGCTTGGCCACCTCGCGCTCCAGCACCAGCGCGAGGGCCGCGTGGTCGCCGACGGCGACGGCCACGCACAGGCGCGCGAAGCTGGCCTTGAGGGGGCAGTCCGGGAGGGTGTCGTAGGCGCGGCCGCACGTCTGCACGAGCCCGTCCAGCGTGGCGTGGACGGTTGCCGGGTCTGTGAGATAGTTGGCGTGGGCGCAGCACAGGGCCGCCATGCCTGTCTGTAGTGCCTCCATCGCCGCTGATGGCGTGTGTGTGACCTGTATCTGTGCAGCAGTGATTGGCCGGGGTTTGTTGTCGCGCTGGTGGTGCTCGCGTGGCTCGTGTTGCGTGATCAGAATTGGGTCCAGGAGAGCTGTGCTGACTGTGTGCTGCTGCCGCTCTCCCGCGACCGCTCCAGCTGGAGGGCTTGCTATTGCAGCATCCTCAACAAATTGTAACCCTATGCCGGTGCCAACTGTGTACCGTCGTCAGTCCCTGCGGACCCTATTGAGGGGCCATGCAAGCACGACAGGATTGGGCAGTGGATGCTGCTGGTTGTGGCGGCCGGCTCTCCAGCTGACTCTCGAGCTGACTCTCACTGCCGCGTGAAGTTGCTAAGAGGCTGCTGGCGCCCTTGCTCCAGTCAGCGTCCCACTCTATCTGGTGCAGGCACAGCAGGAGAGGGCACAGCGCTTGAATACCGCTGCAGTGTACACGGTACAGCAGCGTCGGCGGCGCCCCTGCTGCTGGCAAGGTGTGCCGGGCGCCCCCCCCACACGTGTGCCGGGCCCCGGGGGGCCCCGGGGCGAATTCGAATCGCGAACTGCCGGGCGGGTGCTCAGCAGCGGTGCCAAGATCTAAAGGTGTCCAGGTGCACTGACAGCGGCCGTGCCCCCCCCCAGGCCCCAGGAGCAGTCGTTGGCGCACAGCACAGCGGACAGGGAGGAGTGACCACGTTCAACAGCAGAGATATGCCTCGTCATAACATTGTGTGCAAGACACCTGCGGGTCCACAGGAGCAGGCCATAGTGGACGAGTTCTTGCAAGGTCTGGGGCCCGACACCACCCTGCCTGGTAAGCTGCTGCTGCAGCTGCTGCTGCTGCCATGGCGTTCTCAGCCGCTGCTGCTGTTACCAATGCGCTTCTGGTGCATCTGCGTCACCATTGCCAAGCTCATTGCGATGGCAAAAAATGTTGCTGCTCGGAACCTTCGAGGACGCTGTACTGTCACGGCACCTCTCATCGGCCGCAGCCCGTTGCTGCCGCTGCTGAGGCACACTGCAGCGCCAACTAAATGTTCACAGCAGCAACCTTGGCCCCTTGGAACCACACCATCTACTCAGCCCCGTACCACCACTTTTCAGCTGCGCACCATAGCCAGCAGCTGCTGCCAGCCACAGGCACAGCAGCAGCAGCACACACGGCCGTACACATCAATGAAAATTCAACCCATGCAACAATAACGCGCACAATAACACGATTTTTATGTGCGCGAGCAGTGGCGGCCATCAAGGTCCTGATAGGCGTGATCCGGCGCAGCAACGCGTCCACCATCATGGGCATGGAGCGCGAGCTGCGCCAGACCGCGGACCTGCTGCTGGACAGCGTCGTGCTGCACGCCAAGTCCACCATTGCGCTGAGCAGTGGCTGCGAGCTCTTCCTGCGCTACGTCACGCGCTGCTCCCTCGACTTCCCAAACTTTGACGACTGCAAGCTGCAGGTGCGCTGAGCGCCGCCGCCACTGCCGCTGCCGCCGCCTTGCAGTGCTGCTGAGCACTGCTGCTGCTGCTGCTGCCTGCGAGTGCGTGCATGCACTCCTGCTGCGGCACGCTGGCTGCGGCAGCAGGTGCGCTGAGCACTGCCGCCACTGGTGCTGCTGAGCACCGCTGGCGCTGCTGTGCCTGCGACTGCACTGCTGCTGCTACTGCTGCTGCTGCTGGGCACTGCCGCAGTGCTGATGGCCCTGCCGCTGCTGCCTCCGCCGTCGCTGACTTCCAAACAGTGCGCTGCCCATGCCACCACCACTCACCACCACTGCCACTGCACCCATTCCCATGCACTCTTGCACCCCCCCCCCCCCCCTGCTATGTACTGCCCGCGTGCCCCTGAAGGTGCTAAGGCGCGGAGAGAAGTTCGCTGAGATGAGCGTCACGTCGCGCGCGCGCATCGCGGAGCTGGGCCACGGCTTTGTGCGCGACGGCGCTGTCATCATGACGCACGGCTATTCGCGCGTGGTGGCGAGCCTGCTGCAGCGCGCAGCACAGGCACGTGCGCGCGCACGTACGGCACCGGTGTTGCGTGCCACGCCACAAAATGTGCCGTGCTTGTGCGTGCCGCGAACAGTGGGGCGGCGGGCGCGACGCGTCATGCAACTACCAGTTTCTGGGGGGGTGGTTGTGTCTGCGTTGGACCATCTCCCCGGATGCATGTCCGTATGCGCTGGCGCGCCAGCTCGGGCCGCAGGCTGCTGCAAGCACAAATGAAGCAGCGGCGTGCATGGCTGTCACGATTGCACTTGCACGCATTACACCACCATTCCCGATGCGGCATCCCGGCCACGAACATTGTCAGCGCCGCTTGACACGCGCGCGCCGCTACCATAACACGCATACCATTGTGTATTGACTCCATGCGGTGTCGCTGCGCACCCTTGACACGCGCGTCCCTCACCATAAAACACACCACATGTTGTATGGATTTCATGTGTGGCCGCTGTGGCGCGCAGAAAAAGCACTCCACAATATTGATACCCCCCACCATAACACACGTACCTTTTTTGTATGGATCTCATGTGCGGTCGCTGGGGCGCGCAGACAAAGCACTTCACAATAATGATACCGGAGGGGCGGCCGGAGGGCGCGGGCTTCGACGCGGCGGCCGTGTACTCGCGCGCGGGCATACCCGTGAGCGTCATACTGGACAGCGCGGTGGGGTACTACATGGAGCAGGTGGACCTGTGCGTGGTGGGCGCGGAGGGCGTCGTGGAGAACGGCGGTGTGGTCAACAAGGTGCGGCGCCTGCGTGTGACAGACACTCATGCACATGGGACTCTCAAAACATAAATAACCAGTGTACAAATGGACAGCACTCCATGTGCACATGAGTGTGTACGTTTGCACATGTATGTGTACTCCTCGTGCTATCGCTGTGCGTGGTGGGCGCGGAGGGCGTCGTGGAGAACGGCGGCGTGCTCAACAAGGTGGGCGGCTTTTCTCTTGGACATGCACGTGATGCTCGTAAGGCATGCTTCGAGCATTGGTATACTGGAGTATGTATGCTACATTGCATGCGCGTGTGTGTACGTTTGCACATTCGTGTACTCCTACAGTAGTGCTAACGCTGTGCGTGGTGGGCGCAGAGGGCGTCGTGGAGAACGGCAGAGTGGTCAACAAGTTGGGGCGCCGGCGCGTGATTTCTCAGACATGCACATATCATTTTTTAAATACATGGTGGAATTACTTGTGTGTGTATGCATGTATGTATACACGTTGTGTATGCAGTCTTTTGCCGCGGTAAGTTATGCGCTATGTGCACTCCTAGTACGAATGCTGTGCGTGGTGGGCGTGGAGGGCGTGGTGGAGAACGGCGGCGTGCTCAACAATCTGGGCGCCTGTTTGTGGTTTTCCTCGTAGCTATGCACATGGTACTCTTGAAGCCGTTCTGAGCACTGCTGGCACTGCTGGTCCACAGGTGGGCACATGTCAAATGGCCATTGTGGCCAAGGCGCTGCGCAAGCCCTTTTACGTGGCGGCGGAGAGCTACAAATTCGCGCGCCTGTACCCTCTCAACCAGCGGGACCTGCCAGAGGGGCGAACTCCCATGATCAAGTGAGTAAGATTTAAGAAAATGAGTGAAAGTGTTTTGTTTGGTGTGAAGTGGCCATCCCGTGGACGTGTATACTGCAGCTGTAGAAAGTTACAGAGCTCTGTGCATTGTCAACGCCAGCAAGTGAGTAGTAGAGGCGAGGGCAACCACAACACCTGGATGGGTTTTCACGGCGCCACCTTGTCAATACTAGTAGTACATCTGAGACATGCATGCCGGGCGCCGTGTTAAATGTACCAGATAGGCAGAGCCGTCGATGTTTGCCTGGCCGCCACCTCACCTCATCACACCAGACATGCGCAGTCACGACGCCATGACTGCATGGATGATTGCATGCATGTCAGCCGCCGCGCCGCATGACACCACATGCGCGGCCATGACTGCCACATAACACCATGTGCACAGCCACGACTAATAATTGCGCACATGAATCCCCTTGTGTGTGCGTGCGGCGCAGGCTGGACCCGGTAGGCGGGCAGCAGGTGCCGGAGGGCGTGCAGTGCACCAACCCGTGCGTTGACTACACGCCCGCGGACTACATCACGCTGCTATTCACGGACCTCGGCGTGCTGACTCCGTCGGCGGTTTCGGATGAGCTCATACGGCTCTACCAATAGCAGCAGCGCGTGTCTCAATTGTTAAAAATACGCAGCAGCAGGCGCTGCCTTTTGGACGGCGATGGCTGATGCTTTTGTTTCTGTATGTGCGCACAAGTTTCCCTGCACCAGCAACTGCTGCTGCGTGTTGATTGTCCTCCGGGGGTGCTGCTGCTATTGTGCTGTGGGCAACCATAAGTCTAGCAGGTGCCCTGCCCACGCCGACTGCGGATGATGACCAGGAACCCTGTAGCCATCTTTGGTGAGGGGACAGTTCGAAGTATATGAGGTACTGTAGGGAGTCCAGACGGCGCATTTCCTTCGGCAATGCATGTAGGGTGTGGGCCACTGGTTCTGACCAAGTGGATAGATCACCACACAGGCTTCGGCCTGGCTTTCTGCCCCAGCCACGGGAGTACTTGGGCTCAGTCACCTTTTTGGTTTCTTTCATATATGCGATGCATGTGTATATATGGGGTCGTGCATGGCCATGCGAATGGTGTGCGAATCCGCAGCATTGCCGAGCGCTGAGCAGAGGCAAGCTCAAACTTTCGAGCTTGTTTTTTTTTGCACGCACACACGTGGCCTTTCCTCAACGTGCACACGTGCTAGTCACGTGTGCACTACGTATTGTACGGTGGGCTGTTAGCGCAAGGGCAGAGCCCAGACGCTACGAGAGCAGGCGTAGCAGCAGCGGGGGACCTGCGCCGCTGCGCTAGGCCGTTCAGGTGGGGTTAGCGCAGCGGTCTCGCTGGCCAAGGGGCGAAGGCGCCACCGACAGGGCACGCCCTGGCCCTCTAGTGGAGTGTGGGTCTTTGTGTTTGCTGCCGCAGCCAACTGCAGGCTCCTCCAGGCCTTGCAAGCCAGCACCTGCACGCACCTGGCGCTGCTGCGGCGGAGGGAGGGCGCCGGCCTGCTGTGGGTCGTGGGCGGGCGCTGGAGCTGGCGCTGAAGTGAGAAAGGGGTGCCCCCTGGTGGCAGCGGCGGTGGCAGCACAGCACAGAGGCTGCTGAGTGAGCAGAAGGCGAGCTGCAGCAGCAGTCAGGCAGAGCAATGTCTGGCAAGGGGGGTGCGGGTGCGGGCAAGCCCGGGCCCTCAGACGTTGACGCATCTGGGGACGTCATGATGACGCAGGCACTTCCCGTGGACAGCCAGTCCTCTGGTGACGATTCCATGGAGGCTGCTGCCTCCAGGGCCGCGGACTCAGAGGCAGGCAAGGCGGCAGGGCCCGGCAAGGCCGGGAGCACCCCAGGGAAGGCGGGGAGGGAGGGGGGGGAGGCGGGGGTGGTGGTAAGCGGCAGCGAAGGCGCGCAGCCAGCGCTGTTCAGGGGGCACGCCAGCTTCGACACTTCAGTGCATGCGTGCGATTGGGGCAGGGCACAGCCTCCGCTGGGTGTGTGCGGCTTGCCCTAGCTGTTAAGACAACAGCGTGCACCACAGCGCCATTGGTGCGCACAGTGGTGTGCGCCCTAACAGGTTTGCAGTCAAGTTGAAGGAGTTTTCTCGTGGAGAGCTGTTGTCTTGTGGCTAGTCATCGGTGACGGGCACCTCTCACTCGCCACTTATCTGCAAGTTTAACCTCAACGCTTGGGGACAAACCATGGGGGTAGTACAGTCGCAAACTGCGGGGGGTGAGTGCGCGCCCCCAGGTGGGGTGCTCACCTTCATGTAGATGATGCAGTACGGGTTGGCGAGCCCCTGGAGGTCTGTGCCGCGCAGGCCGCGTGCCGCCATCACCTCCACCAGCAGCTGGTGCTCAGCAGTAAGGTTCACGGCGTCCCAGCGCTCTCGCGCCAGCACTTCCTCTGCTCTGGCCTCCACCGCCGCCATCGCAGGTGTTGACAGCCTCCTGTGATGGGGACGCGCAGTGGTGAGCGGCAGTGGCGGGTGTGAGGTGAGGCTGCAAAGCAACTGGAGGCGCCTGGAGAAGCGGCGTGGCGTGGTGTGTGTGTTTAGGCAGTGGTACAAGACAACCAGTGTGGGGGTGGTGCGCCATCTTTCAACCCGCAATCGCACTCACAGCTTCTGGCACACACACCTGGCAAGCAAGCTTCCCTTGCGAACACCCTTACCAGCATACGACCAGCAGTACCACTGCCCCCTCCGACACACACACACAAAAAGTGTGTACATGTGCACACAAAAAGTGTGTGTTGCAGGAACTCCCGCCCTCCCTTCAACTACCCCCGTCAACATACTCCTATTCTAGCCAGCCGCCGGCTGAGGCCTACCTGGCAGCAGCACTTCCTGTTGTTGACTGCACATGCTAAGTTGAAAAAAAAAGCGTGTCGATGTGGGGCCCGAGCACACTCCATTGCTCCACGCTGGCTTGCATGATCTCCAGGTGCCCTTGCACGCCCACAAGTGCACGTAAAACTACAGTACTATGGTGCACTCGCGATGTAGTGCGCTTTGATTTTGAGTGCGGTATGCGGTTTAAGCGGGGAGGCTTGCAACAGACCACAGGATTCTGGATAAACAGTACACACCTCCCTATTCGATTTAGTGCGGGTTTTGCTTCAGTGAGGGGTGCTAGGATGGTCACACCACCCCGCACCTTATCCCGAGTGCACTGTACCCGCATGCCCCCTCCGAGACAGAAAAGCCTCTCCTGTAACGATGGGTCACGGCGTATAATGTGCTTAAAAACACAAAATACGGTGTATTTCTACGGCCAAAAACGCGATATACGGCATATTTGCCATACATAAATACGTTCATCTGTATACGTTATACGGTGTATTTACAGTACATACGTTATGCGGCGTACAATGCGAAAAATATACGCTGTGACCAGTCTCTACTCACCTGTCATAGTCCGCCAGGTCCTCCAGCGTCTTGACCGGCTGCACCACGGCACCCGTGCCCGCCCCCCCCCCCCGCCCTGCGAAGACGAAGACCTGCGGCGCCACCGCCGGTGCGGCACCTGCGCCAGCGCCGCCGCCAGCCCCGTCCCCCCCCCCACAGACTGCCGCGCCGACACCCTAAGCGACCTCGCAACAGACGACCGCGCCGACCCATCGCCCCCCTCCCCCGCGGGGGTACCCCCTCCCCCGCCCCCCACAGGGGTGCCCCCCCCCCACTCCCCGCAGAACCCGGGGGGGGGGCGGCGGTGCCCGCGGGGGTGCCGCTCTTGCTGTTGGAGCGCCAGCGGCGGGTGCGGCCGCCGCTGTGGCGGCCCATGGTGTCGGTGGCGGCGGCGGCGGCGGGCACGGCGGGGGCGTCTTCTCCCTCTGTGAAGGTGCTGCGGCGGCGCTGGCGCTCCTCTGCGGCGGCCTCCAGGGCGTCGCGCTCCAGGTTTGCAGAGGTGGCAGCTAGGCGCTCGTACTTGCGCAGGACCACGGCCGCCGCGTCCGCGCGCTTTTTGAGCTCGTCACAGCGCTCCTGTGGGCATGGGAGTTGCCGGCGGCAGCAGCGCGCCACGCCAGCCTCAGCATATGTACTTCTGAAGCATGTACTACAGAAGTATCAGTATCTTTCAACATGGCAGTGTGGGAGCCTGCCTGATGGGTCACGGTGTGCAACGTATTTTACACCTTGTACAAAACACGGCGTATTTCTACCTAGGCATGTATTTCTACGCCCAAAAACGTGGCATACGACGTGTTTCCCCCTGTATGAATACGTCATCAGAACGTCAAATGCGTCATTTGAATATGTTATACTCGCCGTATTTACATACTTCAAGTACGCTACACGGTGTATGATGGGATGTTTGCACGCTGCGACCCATCACCAGCCATGCATTATGCGGCTATGACGCATGTGCCATGCCGCGGGCGCCACCAGCGACAGGCAGCCGTGCCGCAACCATTTAGTCACTGGCACGGCATGCAGCCGTACACACGCGGCAAGGCAAGCAACGCCTCGTCTCGCCCTGAATCATGGTGTTCACCAGCGGCACGCGGCCATGAACACCAAGGCATGCACACATGTTCACATGAATTCACAGGTTGTTTTCGCACCCTCACATGCAGAGTCTTGACGATGGAGGGAATGTTCTTGTTGGAGGAGATCATCAGGATGCGCGTGGGGCCCACACAACAATGCGGTATGCGAAACATGGCCCCAAAAAGCGATATACGGTGTATATGCTGTATAAATACATGTACGTTATAGTTCAAAAGTATGGCGTATTCACATGTGTTATACCGCGTATGATGAAACATGTATGCGCTGTGACCCATCACTACACATGCGCCATGCCACGGGCGCAAGCGACAGCCAGCCGTGCCGCAACCACTGCTCGCTGGATGGCGCCGCACGCACACACGGCAAGGCAAGCAGCGAGTGTGGAGCCTCACGTGCAGGGTCTTGACGATGGAGGGAATGTTCTTGTTGGAGGAGATCATCAGGATGCGCGTGGGGCCCTCCGCTGCCACGCGCACGTACATGGTGCGCAGCGACGGCTCCCCTCCCTCCTGCCAGTCCTCATCGTCCTCTGGCACGCTGAGCTTCTCATCAGACCCCACTTCGTCCATCTGGCAGCAGCAGCAGCAGCAGCGGCGGCGCCAGAGCAGCAGTGGCAGCGGCAGCAGCAGCAGCGGTGGCAGCGGCAGCAGCGGCGGCGCAGGAGCAGCGGCGGCAGCAGCAGCAGCAGCAGCAGCAGTAGCACAGTTGATGGCGCAGCGTCAGCAGCAGCACAGTCAATGGCGAAGTGAAAGCACCAGCAGCAAAGCCGGTGCATGGTGGTGTCGGCCGTCAGAGGGACAGTACGCACTGTGTGTGATGGCCGGACACTAGGGCGGGAGCTGTTGGTGGTGCCACAGGCAGCTCAAGGCATGCCGGCATGCGCTGCGGTGCGGTGTGATGCGCAGGCAGTGCGCGCCGCACAAGGGCGGCTGGCAACGCGCCAACTGCTGTCAACACGACACACTGCAGCATCTACATGTGCACCGCGCGCATACACCTCCACACCACCGTTTCCACGCCTCCCACACACACTGCAGCACCAACATACCCACTGCGCATGTACGCCTCCACACCACAGCCCCATGCCTCCAACCCGCCAGCGCCGGCGCCACCGCAAACCAGCACTGCGGCACATCCTGCTGGCGGCTCACCTTCATCACGATGGCCGGGCCCGAGCCTGTCCCCCTAGCCTCATTGGCCACTGCGCCCAGCCCCAGGCGGTGCAGGTGCACTGGCACGTTGCTGATGCTGCGCCAGTTGGCCCCGATGGGCCCGTGAGGCCCATAGGCAACGCCACCAGCACCCAGGCACATGGGGTCTGGACTGGCGCGGATCTGCGCAAGTGGTGGGGCAAAGATGGGGGAGGGAGGGGAGGTGAGAGGTGGCAGGCGGAGCCTTGCAGAATAGAAAAGCCACTGCTAATAAATGTGCAGTGGTATCTGTAAGCCAAAGGCCGCCTGTTACAGAATTTACCCCACCTTTAAAAGTAAAAAAAATCGGAATATTCACCCCAATTTCCACTAAATAAAGGATCTAAACCTTTACTAAAACTTGGATATAGTTGTGCAATAAGATAATAAGATCACGATTTACAAGCCAGCGTTGCCCGCGCTGTTGCTGCACCATCAGGGTGGTGCAGGGAGTGGGAGTGGTGGGCTGCGGGTGTGGTGGCAGGGGTGCGGCATAAGTTGTGTGCATTTGGACTCTCAGCGGCAACGTCAGCAGAGGCGCGCAAGGAATTTTTTAACCAGTAAATACCATTGGTGTCTACTTGTTGAACATGAAAAGTGGTCCCTAATGGTAGTAGCATCTTGGTCAGTTACTGTGCCTGACAACATTATTTAGATGCTTGTTTGAAACACGCGTCGCGGGCAGATGACAGAATATTGTTGATCATGCAGTGGATCCTGCGTCTCTTCCGCATAACCTGGTGCTGTATGTACTTCAAAAAGTATTTCATTGGGAAGCAACCAGCGAGCATGCCAGCTGCTCAGCAGCCACAAAGGGCATCAACAGCGTACGCACCACCAGCTTGTGCCCCAGCATGGGTTCCTCCCAGGTGTAGCTGGCCTTGCCTCCGGGGCCCACCACATTCCACGGGTGCTGATCGGCTCCCCTGCGTACGGGGGGCATGTGGACAGGCTGTTGTTGAGCAGAGCTGCACGCACTGCCGCAGCTACAGCTGCTAAAAACTACTCATCGAGTGGTCATGCATAAGTGCAGTGGTGGTCGGGGCTGAATGCCAATAGGGGGCTGAGCACTGCGTACAACACACACCGCAGCACAAACACCATGCGCGGTCATGGCGGTGGCGAGGCAAGGAAATTATGGTACCAAGGTAGATGCTTGTGGCTCGACAGTCCCCCCAATATCAAGTCACCATCCTCATTCACTCCAGTTGGCACACACTAGGCCCGCAGCACTGCTCTGACGAGGGCACAGCCTCACACACACGCTCGCGCTCACAATTCAGCGCGCAGGCCAATGCAGCACTGCTCTGACAAGGGCGCAACACACAGCCTCACATACATGGTTGCACACACCGAGTCAGCGCGTAAACCAACGCGGCGCTCACCTCTGCCGGAAGTAGATGCGCGACTGCATGTCAATGTTCTCAATGATGTACGGGGCGTCCTGCGCCGCTAGCCGCGACACCACCAGCACCGTGCTGGCCGCCATGGGCCTCAGCTCCACCCTCACAAACAGCTCCTCCTGCTCCCCCGCCGCCGCAGCGCCAGCCTCTGGGTCAGCAGCATGGGCGTCCATGTCGTCTGCAAAGTCGTCAGCTTCGTCGTCGGTGTTGAAGTGGTCGGGTTCGCCGCTGCCGGCGGCGGTGGCGGCGTCGCCCGGGGGGGGGAGGGTGCTGGACAGAGGTCTGTCCGCGTCCTGTGGTTTGGGCATCACAGGCATTTGCCGCACACAGCGTGCGGTTGTCAGCTGCATTGCTGATCAGAAGAAAAAAATGCAGTTGAGACACAGCCCATTACTTGAGCTTCGTACAGTACACCCATGTAAACCGATGCTACAGTACAAGTAAAACTAATACAGTTCTGAAGTACTTCGAAGTATCCTAGCTGTGGGGCGTACAGCGGGCGCCATGCGTGCCTAAACAAATGCCCTGCTGCCAGACCGCCCGAGCGCAACTCAATGGCGCCCAACCAACAGAAAACGCACAGCAAGGCATGCTCTCTCTCCCACAACAGCAGTAGCTTGATCACTGACCGGCCTGTCCCCAGAGCGCCGCGACCCCGCCCCGCCGCCCCCATCACCCTCGTGCTGCACGCCGGCGCCATGGTCACTGGTGGCCAGAGCACCACCAGCACCGCTGCTGGAGGCAGCCGCGGCGCTGGCAGCGCTGCGGGCATGGCGCCGGCGCCGGCCCAGCGCCCGCTCCCTCAGCAGGCGGTAGCGCTCCTCCATGGTTCTGAAGCGAAGCTCCATGCCGGCGCCGCTGGCGAGCGAGGCGCGCACCATGTTGATGACGTCGTCGAAGTCTTTGCCGGCGGTGAGGTCGCCGTCCACGGCTAGGAGGACGTCGCCCGGCTGGATGTCGGAGTGGTGGTAGAGGTAGCTGTCCTTGCGCACTTCTCGGACGACCACCTGCGGCGGGGAGGGGAGGAGGGGCACAGTAGAACGTAAGGGCCAGCACAAATGGTGGAGAATGCGAGAGCCAAGAAGCATGTGGAGTGGTGGGGGGGGTTGTGGGAGGCAGCAGAGAAAGGTGCCATGAAAACTAACTTGCAAATAAGCACAGAGTGTTGGTTGTACGCTGCCCGGGGTTTGCCCCACCCCCAGCGGAGACGGGTTGGTACCGCCAGAAATAATTGCTAACACATTTAGTGCATATGTACTGGGAACACTGTACGTGTGTGATACTTGCCGTGAAGGGCTGGTCGTAGGGTGCGCGCGGGTTTCCCACCCCCAGCGGCGACTGTGTGAACTCCCACCCCCAGCGGCGACTGTGTGAATCGCTTGAAGCAAACAATAACTGGCACAACAGTAGTACTATGAAGTACCACTTTGTACTACAGTTTATGATGAAAATTGTATAAACAACAAGAACGGCCGGTGTAGCGAGAACGTAGCAAATATAATGAAAACTTGCCGTGAACGGTTGGTCATAGGGTGCGCGCGGATTTCCCACCCCCAGCGGTGATTGTGTGAACCACTTTGAGCAGGCGCAGTACGTACGGCCGTCAATGCCCCACGAAATGGAGCCAGGCTTCCATGCCACCGTGAAGATGTGGTAGTCCAAGCTGTAGTCCAGGTTGTTGTTCATGACGCTATGCGCGGGGGGTGAATTCATGCAGTGAATGTGTGCAGTGAATGCATGTGTGATGCATTATAAGTCATGTGAAGATGTGGTAGGCCAAACTGTAGCCCAGGTTGTTGCTCATGACGCTGTGCGCGGGCGGCGAATTCATGCAGTAAGCGCATGTGTGATGCGTGAATTTACAGGAGGTAGACGAGTCTGCTGGTTGGTCACCGCGGCGCGCAGGGCAAGCAATGCGCAGCTTGTTGTCTGGTGTGGTGCGCGCGGGGATGGGCTTGAACTGCTGTCGCTGTCGACTGTAGTGATGGATCACAGTGCGCAAGTGTACTCAAGTTAGCCTGTGCTATATGCAGCATGTTCACACAGCATGTACTTGTGTGAGCATACAACAATAAAGTGTTGCCTGTCTAAGTATATTTGGGCTGTACAAAGTACCGTCCTGTTCCAAAGTAGTTGTCCGAGACATCCAAATTCAATGGGCTGGTTTGAACAAGACGGTAGTAGTGGGCCGCGGTGGCTTGCAAGAAAAGCAATGCCTAGCTGCAGCACATGCACAAACTTGTCCAGTGTATGCTAAACTCTGTGTTTGTCATGTAGTAATGAAAAGAAGACACAGCTAACGGCAGCATGTCATGTACTAGAAGTAGGCAGCTGACATGCTTGCTGCTCAACACACCGTCCCCCCCATGAGGTATTTCAAAAGTATCAGGGCTACCATTTGGTATCTATTTTTGTAGGTAATACGGGGGGTTTTGTAGTACGATGAAAATACAAAAAAATAAGTCTTCGGGCCTTTCCACCAAGATATTCTGGCCCCCTCTC
>JAULBY010040109.1:0-38879 GCA_032358315.1 Ophiocytium majus
CCTATCCAATTGAAAAAGCAATTGAAGAGGGAGTTATAGTTGATTATGAAATACATGTTATTAGAGTTCCTCTTGATAATGTAACACTGATTGACTACAAAGGAAAGCTTAAAACTGAAAAGAAACAGTTTGATGCACTCACCTGGGTAGTTAATAAGCTACAGAACAGTGGATCTGATACTATGTTTATGCGTCTTGCTAGAATGAGACTTATACAATCATCCCTAGCCAAAAGTAATGCTACAAAGGCACTTTTGGCTGCACATAAGAATGAGAGAGTGTTAGTGTTCTGTGGTACAACCAAAGTAGCAGACAGTCTTGGTATTCCTTCTTATCATAGTAAATCTAGTGAGAAGCAACTCTTTGAAGATTTTGCTGAAGGAGAAGGTAATCACTTAGCTGTTGTAAAGATTGGTAACACAGGAGTGACATATAAGCCATTGGACAAAGTGATTATTAACTATTTTGATAGCAATGCAGAGAACTTAGCACAAAAGATAAATAGATGTATGGCCATGGAGTATAACACTCCTGATAAGAAAGCACACATTTATATTGTCAGTACTAATGAACCTACAGAGCTTAAATGGTTACAAAAAGCACTAGAGTTCTTTGATAAAAATAAGATAAAATACTTGTAATTAAAATAATTATTTGTATCTTTATACACTAAAATTAAATAACTAAATAAATTAAAAACTATGAGTTCAAAGCTAGTAGGGATTGTAGGTGCTACAGGTACAGGTAAATCAACCAGTATCAAACACCTAAATCCAGAAGAAACGTACATTATCAATGTTGCAAAGAAGGAGCTTCCATTTAAGGGAAGTGAAAAGCTTTACAATGTAGAAAACAAGAATTACAAAGAAATAGATGATGCTAACGAGATCACTCGTTTGTTAAGAACTATTTCAGAGAAAGCTCCACACATTAAAAACATCATTCTAGAAGACTCAAATTATGTAATGGGTTTTACAATGCTTGATAAAGCAATGGAAAAAGGTTATGAAAAGTTCAGTGTTATGGCTAGAGACACTGTTGCAATGATTAAAACAGCTAGACATTTAAGAGATGATTTAACTGTTTTCTATTTTTCTCATCCAGACACTATTGAAGATGGTGGAGATATTATAGGATACAAGATGAAAACATCAGGTAAACTTATTGATAATCAAATCAATCTTGAAGGATTATTTACAGTGGTATTATACACTAATGTAGAAGAGAATAAAGATGGAAGTGTAAATTATGAATTTGTAACTAATCGTTATAAAAAGATTCCAGCTAAAAGTCCTGATGGAATGTTTGCAGAAACAAAAATACCAAACAACTTACAACTAGTAGTAGAAACATTAAATGAATATTATAACTAAAAACCAAAAATTATGAATGAAGTAAGTCAAGCAAGTAGACCAGAACCAACATTAGGAAGAGGAGCACTGGTTCAAGATGAGTGTGCAAAAGAATGGAGACCATCAAGATCAGAATGTCTTAGAGATTATGCAATCAATATTAGATTTTTATCTATAGGATGTGTGATTGAAGTGGGATGTAAATCAGTTCCTTTCTCAACAGTAGATGAAGGAATGAAAGCATTGAATGATTATGTGGCTAATCCATATGAAACTAGAAAGATCTGGGAAGAAAGATTTGCAAAAGAATTATAATAACTAAATTAAATTAAAATTATGTCAAGTATCGGAGGAAAGAAAAGAGAAAACACAGGAAGTGGTGATTCAGTAAAGAAAGTGGGATTATTTGAGGCTACTATTGTAGCAATTAATCCAACAATAGAAGAGTATAAAGATAAGCTTGGTATAGAGCTTAAAGAAGACAGTAAAGCTGCTGAGTATCTAGGTGAGACTAAAGATGGTAATAACTATCTACGTGTTGATTTCTGGTTAGAGGATGTAAAAACTCCTACAGAAAAAAGAAAGGTGAGCTTCTTCTTAGAAGATAAAGAACGTGAGAACAAAGATGGTACTAAGAAACAATATATCAATTCTATTGGTATGTGTTCTTGGGCAGCTGATGAGAATGATCTTGCTGAATGGTTTACCAAAGGAAGAGATTTCAGAATAGCATATACAGGTGAAGAAGATCTTTACAACTTTATGCGTGTATGGTTAGCTGATCTTGATTATCGTGATGTGGACACTGTTCTACAATTAGAATGGAAGAAGTTGATGCGTGGTAATGTAAAAGATCTTAAAGACCAAATTGATGGTGAATGGGCCAAATCTATTGTTGCTTTAGCTACAGTTATTGTTAAAGAACGTGATGGAGAGTCTAAAGAGTATCAAGGAATCTACAACAAAGCATTTGTTGGTGGATATGCTCTTAAACAATTCAGACTTGTTGATTACGGAAGTAAGAAAGTACAAGAGAGTCTTAAGAACAAGAAACCTAAAGAATTAAAAGCTCATGAGAAGTTTGTTGTAAATATTATAGGTGAGTATGGTTGTAAAGACTATTACATCCTTAAAGATATTCAGGATTATAACCCTGATGATAATTTAGTTGCATCAGATTCATATATTTCTGAAGATGGTGATGATTATTAATTCAATTAATTGTTAATAATAGCCCTCACAGAAATGTGGGGGTTTTTATTTTAAAGCTATGATACAAGGAAGAAAAAGAATAAACTTGACAACTGATAGCATACTAGAGAAAATATCTGATTATGATATTTACAAATTCTATATGCCACATCAGAACTGGAAAATTAATGTAGTTACTTATTCTCCCTTTAGAAATGAAAAGAATCCATCATTCATTATAGGATATAGAGGAGGAGCATTGAGATTTTGTGATTTTGGAGACTCCAGTAAGAAAGGTGGGTGCTTTGATTTTGTAATGATGCTATTCAATATATCATTGCATGAAGCAATGTTAATGATTGATAAGGATTTTGATCTAGGGATTGTCACAGGGTCCTCTACAAGAAATTATGAGAGGATTGTCTCTAATTATACACAACCAACAGCCACATCTAAACGTGAATATTTCATTCAGGTTAAACCTAGAAAGTTTACAAACGAAGAATTGGCTTATTGGAATGGGTATTATCAAGACATAGATGATCTTAGAGCTAACAATGTGTATTCAATAGACACACTGTTCCTTAACAAGAAGAAGTTTCCATTAAAGGAAACAGAGTTGAGGTTTGGTTATTTATATGAAGGACATTGGAAGCTATACAGACCATTTGCAGACAAAAAGAATAAGTGGATGCCTAATAATGTGCCTATTACTATGATGGATGGACTAGATGACATCAAAGATTGTGATGTAGCATTCATCAATAAGAGTAAGAAGGATTACATGGTGATGAAAAAAGTATTTCCATGCTGTTGTGCTGTCCAGAATGAAGGTATGGGATGTTTCTCTGAAGAGAATGTTGAATACCTAAAAGAGAACTCAGAGAGACAGATCTTGAGCTTCGATAGTGATGAGACTGGTGTAAAGAATTCTCAATTGATAACTGATAAGTTTGATTTTGAATATTGTAATGTACCAAGACTATATCTAGGAGAAGGAATTAAGGACTGGAGTGATCTAGCTAAAACACATGGATTAAAAGTTATTGAAAAATATTTAACACAAAAAGAAATAATATGAGAGCAACAGATGATGAGTTAGAAAAACTCGAAGAAGAGATAAAAGAGAATATAGAATGGCTATCCACAATAGAAGATGATGAAGTGGAATGTATAGGAATAGAGAATTTAGAAGCAATATTAACAAGATTCTTTGGAAGAAGAATATCATTAACACTAGGATAAAATGGGAGATTTTGCAGATGACTTGATGATGAGAGGATTAGATGCTGAGTTAAAATGGGAACATCATAATGATCATTATAATAACATTCATTACTCATGCTTATTAAAAGAATATTTAAAGGGTAAATTGCTTTGGTGCAAAAAAGATGGAAACAATGTACTTATTCAGGATATGACTGATTCACATTTACAAAACTCAATATATTGGATTGATAAGATGGGAAGAAATCAAACAACTTCAATACTTGAGATGAAAGATATATTACTAATAGAACAAAATAAAAGAAAATCATTAACACTAAACTAAATTATGACAAATATTATAGATGAGTTAGAAGAAAGAGCTCAAGAATTAATTGATTTTGGTAACTCTAAAGAACAACACAAAGGATATGGTATTCAAATAGCTACTGAAGAGCTTAGAAAATACTATTATGGATTTAATGAAGTGATGGAATATTTTGATAGTATTTCAGATGAAGAAAAACCAATATTACACAAAAAACTTGTAGAATTAGGATTATAACAAAAACAGAAATTATGGAAAATTATAACACAGCAAGAGGAATGTTGCTAGCAGCACCATTACCTTCTCAAACCCGTACCTATAAGCCAGTCTCACACGAACAATTGATGGATCTAACACTTGAGAGTATTCATCAAGCAGGTTTCACTCTAGACCAAGAATCTTACACTTCTGCAAGAGATGGTAAAGTTGCTAATGGTAAGTTCACAATTAAGAATGTAGCTGATAGTGAAATGCAGTTACAAATAGGTTGGCAAAACAGTTATGATAAGAGTTTATCATTAAAATTTGCTATTGGTACAAAGATATTCATCTGTAGTAATGGATGTGTAAGTGGTGATTATGGAGCTTTTAAACATAAGCATGTTGGAGAGATTCAGACATTCACACCAACCGCTATTACAGAATACATTAAAGATGCTGGAGAAGCTTTTACTAGAATACAGAAAGAAAGAGACATTATGAAGACTATTCAATTAGACAGAAGAGCTCAAGCAGAATTAATAGGACGTATGATTATTGAAGAAGAATTCATTGAATCTACACAACTAAACATCATTAGAAGAGAACTTGATAAGCCTACACATAATTATGGTGCAGAGAATAGCTTATGGGAACTTTATCAGTTTACAACATTTAGTATGAAAGAAGTGCATCCAAGCTTATGGATGGGTGGTCATATTGATGCACATGCATTCTTCTTAGATGCTGCAGGTATTGTTACCAAGCCTATTCGTAAACCAAATGTTCAATTAGAATTATTTCCTGTATAATGGAAGAGTTAGTACAATGGGCTAGATCATTAAAGAATGAACACCCAGATAAGTTTAGTGAAATATGGGACTTTGTTTCTTTGTGTCAAGATGAGATAGAAGAAGGAGGATCTCCTACACACGAAATAGAATTATGTAAAGAATCAATTAAACAATTATTAGAAGATGAATTGGAATAATTTTAAACATCAGTTTCACCCATCATGGCATGCTAGAATACAACCATTTATTGAGAGTGAAGAGTGTGATAAGATATATGCATTTCTAAAAGCAGAGAGTAAAAGGGGTAAAAAAGTTGCCCCTATCTCTATGAATGTTTGGAGATGTTTCTTAGAGACACCATTAGATGATCTTAAAGTGGTATTGGTGGGAATGTGTCCCTATCACACATTTAAGAATGATGCCCCTGTAGCAGATGGATTACTTATGGGATGTTCTGTAACAGGACAAGTTCAACCTTCCTTAGATCAATTCTATAGAGCTATGGAAAAGGAATTCTATAATGGACTAAACTTACACATTATAGAGAACCCAGATGTAAGCTTCTTAGCTCACCAGGGAGTGTTAATGCTTAATGCTGCTTTAACAACAGAGAAAGATAAAGCTGGCTCTCATATAGAAATATGGGAACCATTTATTAAATATCTGTTTGAGGAAATTATAAACCACTTAGGTGTACCAATTGTCTTTCTTGGGAAAGATGCTGCTAGATACAAAAAATACACAGGTATATTTACACATGTATTTGAAGTGAGTCATCCAGCTAGTGCATCTTATAAAGGAATAGATTGGGATACAGAAAAAACCTTTTTAAAGGTAAATAAGTTATTAGAAGAAAACAATGGATTTAGTGTACAATGGGTGCCTATAGATGTACCTTTTTAATTTAACAATTATGGAAGTAGATAATATAAGAATAGAAGTTTGTGAATATACAAATAGACCTGTTGTTCAAGAAAGATTTGGTGAAGAGTGGGTATGTATCCACGATGAAACTAGAGAGGAAGAGTTAGAGAATATTAAACAAGTAAAAAAATTATTAAAACATGGAAAATCAAATTATTAAAGTGGATGACTTACAAGTAGGTGATGAAGTTATTGTTACAGGAATAAGATATTTTAAAATATTGAGAAATCCTGCACTTAGAACAAAATCTACTGTTTGGGGAAATGGTAAATATAAATCTATAAAATGCTCAGATATGTATTTTACTAAATTTGGTAAAGGAGAAGATAGAGAAGTATATTATGATTTTAACTATTGTGATATATGGTTAGTTAAAAGAGAAACAATTTAAAATTAGAAATTATGGAACAAAGATTAATTAAAAGCCTTGATGAGATTAAAATAAATGATGAAATCATCATATCTGCATATAGTAATTTAAAATATTTAAAAGTACTACGACTTCCACTTAAGAAAGATAGCACAACATTCAAAGTGAGTCTTAAAAGAATGCAAAGAGGAAATGGAAATTGGACATGGAATGTAAATATGTTCGAACAAGATGTTGCACAACATAATCATGTAATGTATCAATGCTTAGCAAGTAGAGATGTATTTTTAATAAAAAGAGAAACGATATGAGAATAGTAAAACATGGAGGAAATCTTCAAATAGGAGATTTCATAGCTATAAGTTATGCAGCTGGATTTACATTTGGTTGGTATTGTGGATATGGTCAAAATACATTACAATACATTGAATATCATTGGCCAGTTACATCTTTAGATCAATATAACAGAGTTAAGATAGATACTAGTTATCGTGATTATGAAAAAGCAAATTCAGAAGAATTTAGTAAAAAGTGGATATATAAATCATACATAAAAGATTGGAGATATAGAGTGATGAAGATTCAAGATGCAGAAGCTATATTCACAGAACAAGAAGATTTAGGTAAATACAGAGAATCAAAACAAATTTTAGAAAACATTAAATTTATATAACATGAAAATAGAATATTGGAATGCAAAATATAGTGGGGCAAAGTCTGAATTAGTTAGAACAGAAGATTGGCCTGATACAGAAGAATCTTTCATTAAATTCTACGATCTTAACAACAGCTTGAAATATTGTAACGGAAGTCATTACATTATTGTAGATAAAGATGCTAAAGAAAAATATGTAAAAGAATTTTTACCAAAACATCACACAATTGCAAATTATTATAAAGGAGGAATAGTAGATTAATTTAAAACTTAGAACAATGATTTTAGAAAAACAGACAGAAAGCAACGTCCTAACAGAAGGACAATCACAAGAATCAATTGGAATGTCACTAGACTTAGATTCTGCTCAGATATTGATGCAGATGTTAAGTAAGAATTTATATTCTGATGATATAGGCTCAGCTATTAGAGAATGTGCAAGTAATGCACTAGATAGCCATAGAAGAGCTGGAGTGGACACTCCTATTGTTGTATCATTTAAATCTTCTACAGAATATAATTATGAATTCTGTGTAGAGGATTTTGGTATTGGTCTTGATGCTGATGATGTGAGAAACATTATTAGTAAATATGGTAAATCAACCAAGCGTAACAGTAACACTGAGCTTGGTATGATGGGATTAGGTTTCAAAGCACCTCTTGCTTATTCATCTAGTTTCTATTTTGTATGTAGAAAAGATGGTATGGAACGCAAGTATATGATGTATGAAGGAGAAGATACTAACACTATCGATCTTTTATATGAAGCAGAAACAACAGAGGGTAATGGTGTAAAAATCATTATTCCTGTTAAATACAATGATGCATATCAGTTTCGTAAGAAGATTAAAGAGCAACTTTGTTATTTCGAGAGTGTATATTTTGATGTACCAGATGATAATTCAATCACTAATGATTTTGTTATTTCTAGACATACACATTTTCAGTTCTCTGAGATGAGTACAGACGATGGACTACACATATGTTTAGATAATGTATACTATCCTCTTGACTTTGAGAAGCTAGGCATAGATAGAATTGAGTTCCCTGTAGCTCTTAGATTTTCATTGAGTGATGGATTGTATCCAACACCAAACAGAGAATCTTTGAGATATACACAGGAAGCTAAACAAATCATTCTAACTAAACTTAGTAATGTAGCAGACTATTTTATTACTAAGTATAATGAACAATTGACAGAAGGAAGTGATATCAAATCTGTAGTGAACTATCTAGAGAAGAATGGTCATAGAATTACAATGGCTGATGGTACTCAACAAAGAATTGATACTTTCATTAAATTCTCTCAAGTAGCAATTGCTGTTCCAGAGATAGAAGGTGTTAATCTGATTAATTTTCCAGCATTGTATAAAATACACAAACAAGAAATGTTGAATTATGCATTTCCTTCTAAATTTATGTTGAGACATAAAAGAATGCAGGATACAGATAAACATTATGTATGGGGATATAACATAGAAAGTATATGTAATGGTAATGCTAAAGTGTGGATATTTAATGATAGAGTGCCAGGTATTAAGAAAGACTATCTAAGAGCTACATGTAAAGATGGTGAATATAACTTCCTTGTTAAAAGAGCTGCTCCTATGAAATTAGGAAAACCTGCTAGATTTGACAGAGAAACTTATTATCATTTACTAGGCCTTGCTAACTATTCAAAAGTTCACTGGAGAAATGTCATTAAAGAGTATCAACACATTATGTCTTTAATTGAAGCACAGTTTACTAACCTTGATGAATTAGTTGTACCACAATCATTTATTGATAGTAGGAAGAAAGTTAAAATAGGTACCACTGGAACATCTGGTAAAAGACTTAAACTTCAAGGAGAGATTGTGTGTAAGAAAGGTGTAGATTTAATGAGGTATAATGATGGTAGAAAGTGTAAGTTTGATTCACAGTTGTATAAGTTAGAAGATCTTGAAAATGCTAAACATCTAAAGGTGTATGCTCATCATGATGATTATATGAAGCTTGATGCTTTGTATGGTGTGATGAAATACCAAAAGATGGAAGTGATTACATTTTCTGCTAGAGAACTTAAGATAGTGGACGAATTAGAAATACACAATTTAATATCATATAATAAATTTATGGAAGGAAAAAATGCACCATTCAAAAGAATAATTACATCAATGTTAATCAATGATATGATGAGTAAATATAGACACGTGTTTGAAAAAGTGAATCAAATAGGATATGTATCTACAGATCTTGCTAATAAAATAAATACATTGATAAACTACAAACGCACTAATTATTATGATAGTGATGGATCTTTAAAATCAGCTATGTTAGTAGTGGCTCAAGAACATAATTTGTTTGATATGAACATCTATCCAGAATATTTAGAAATGTTGGAGATATTGAATAAACTTACATTCTTGAATCCACTATGTAACAAATCAGGTTACTTTCATGAAAATGATGATATGGTAGGTGTGATGACTGATCTTTTCAAATATTACAAACACAGAGTGGATCTAAAGCATTATAAAATTAGAATCAATGATGAAGTGTTAACAGAAGAAACCGTTGAACAATTAATAGACTAATTATGTATAGTGATTGCTGTGGAGCATACTCAGAGTATGACGAAATAGATTTATGTCCAGAATGTATGGAACATTGTGAATTTTATGATGAAGAAGAAGAAGATTAAATTAACAGAGGGAGGGAATAGTTCTCTCCCTCTTATTAACAAGTAACAATTAATAAATAAATAAAAATGGAAAACAAATTTTTAAGTCTTGACTGGTTCAAGAGCAAAGTAGAAGTGTCAATTGACAGAGTGATTGCTAGTAAATTGGATAGCTTAATCCAAGAAGAACACAAATTAGAATCTCAACAGAAGTATGTAAAACCATATTTTAGTATGAAGATGGTAAATGATACACTCACTGTAGTGTTGAATGATGGTGCCATAATTAGCAAACCTAATGCATGTGAAGATGATTTCTATGCTGTAGCAGAAGCTACAAGTGTAGCAGAAGTATTAGCTATTGTATCTTCTAGTGAAGTGGTAGCTGATGTAGAGAAAGTAAAAGCTGAAGCTAATAGAATCAAAGCATTGCTACTAGGTGTTCAGGTACTTGCTGTTCTTCCTGATTTCACTGTAGAAGGAAACACTGTCTACTTAGCTGGTACATCTAGAAGTCTTCCTCAATTGCTTGTAGAGAAATTTATTGAAGTGGTAGATAGAGTGGCTAATGAACCATCTCAAGACGTATTTAGTGATCAATTGATGCAAGATGAAGAGTATGTAGCATTGAAGAACTTCTTTATGTGGTGTTGTTTAAACCCAAGAGCTGAGGTGGCACATGAGCTATACAGATTCTTAACAGAGAATTCTTTTAGAATTACTAGCCAAGGATTTGTTGTAGCATTGAGAAATGTTGTGACATTGCATGGATCTCCTGAGCTTGTACATTTTATTAGTAATGCTTACAATAAAGTGAAAGCTGTATGGAAGAAAAATCCAGATGATTATACAATATTCTTAGAAGATGGAGAATACAAACTTGTACATGCTGATAAACTAACTAGAACAGAAACTTACACATCTACAATATGTCAAGATTGTGAAGGTGGTGGTGGATATTATCCTGAATGGGATGAAGATGGATATGATGAGAATTGGGAAGACTGTGAAACATGTGATGGAACAGGAGAAGTGGAAGAGTATGATTACACAGAAACTGTTTATGTAGAACATGGAACTAAAATTGGTGGGTTAACAGAGCTATATCTAGATCTTCCTAATAGAGAAGAGAATAGATTCACAGATGACTGGACTAAAACATTTGATATTCGTATTGGACAAGTGACTAGTATGCCTAAAGAAGATTGTAACTGGAGTACACAAGATTGTGCTGCTGCAGGTTTACACTTTACAGCTGATCAGATTCACTATGTTGGATGTGGTGATCAATCTGTTATCGTTCTTATCAATCCTATGAAAGTGGTTGGTATTGGTCAACATAAAGGTAGATGTTATGAATATCTTCCTATTATGACTGTACCAAGAGATGAGGCTACAAGAATTCTACATGATGGTCAGTTTGATACAATACAATTAGATGAAGAATATGCTATTCGTGAGTTAGAATCTCTAACAGAAAAAGTGAAAGATGGATTTGCCACTGAAGCTAAGAAGTATGAGTTTAACTTACCACATATCTCTGCATCAGAAATCAATAGAATTGTCAGCAATCTTGGTGAGATGAAAACTAAGATAAAAGACAGAGTGGTTACGATTAAGTAATTTAATTATAGTTTTGTCCCAAATTTGTCCCATATTTCGACTATCTTTGGGACGAAACTTAATTATAACAATATGGCAAAGAGAATATTAGTCCCAAAGACAAGATGTGATGGTACAATGAGCGAAGCAGCATTCTGGAGCTTCATAAGAAGTGCTTTGAGACAGAAGAGTAGATGGTGGAAGCCCATATCAGTATGTAAACTAAATGCACGTAGATTATACAAGGGTGTAAACAAACGTCAGAAGTATGAGTATCAGTGCAAGAAGTGTAAGAAGTGGTACCCTGAGAAACAAATTAACGTTGATCACGTGTTACCTGCTGGGAGTCTTAATTGTGCAAATGATTTACCAGGATTTGTAGAACGTTTGTTTTGTGAACAAGACAATCTGCAAATTTTGTGTACTGATTGTCATGATAAAAAAACATTAAAAGAAAAACAATCAAAGAAAAAATTATGAGTGGAGGACATTGGGATTATATTCAGTATAGACTTACTGATGTAGCAGAAGATATAGATAAATTGATTGAAAAAAACGGTCAACCTAAAACTGAAGAAGAACTAAAAGAAGAAAGATGGCATGATGATGAATGGTATGAAAAATACCCTGAAGATCTAAATCATCATAAATATTCTGATGAGGTGATTGAACAGTTTAAACTTTCATCAGTAATGATTAAGGTGGCACAAGTATATATGCAAAGAATGGATTGGTTACTATCAGGAGATGATGGTGAAGAATCATTTTTAAAAAGAATTGATGAAGATTTAAAAAAACTTAAATTATGAAAAACGCAATAACAATAAATAAAACACCTTCATTCAATGAAATTTGGTATGAAGGACATGTAGAACATAATGAGAAGTTTCATTATTTCTGGTTAATACATCCACAAGGATTAGATCCAAATGGTGATCAGTATGAATTAGAAGTGAGATGGTTTTTCTCAAGAGTACCAAGAGAGATACGAGCTTTGTATCCACAAATTATAGAAGCATTTAAACAAACGTTATGAAAATAGTAATATTAGATTTTAGCACAGGAGAAGTTTTTATATTTCCTTATGATGAAAATATATACGATAATGCAGAAGATTTCTTTGAAAGTGCTTATTGTGAAGAAAGAGGAATAAGAGAAACAAATTGTCAGTATATGGTTTCAGATAACTTAAATATACAAATACATTAATTATGAAAACATGGAAATGGGAATTTGAAGATCTCTTTATTATAAACAGAGAGTTACAAGAATTGTTAGATAATAAAACAGTAAAGACAGTTGTATCAATGTCTTTAGTACATCTATCTGATACAAAAGAGAGATATAAGTATAGTGCAATGTTAATATATAAATAATATGAAAACTATAATTCATGTTAATCAACATGTCATTAAGAGTAACAGAAAGAATGGGGTTAATGATCCTGTTCTAACTGTTAAGACTTATAAAGAGAATAGATATGCTCATGAAGTAGAAATCTTAGGACCTAGTAAGATAGTATATTCTGAAGATAAACCACTAAGTTGTGGAGCACATGTTTGGATGGAAACACAATCAGAAGTAACAATAATTAAATAACTATGAGAAAAATAACAGAAGAATCTATAAATGCTTTTTATGCTAATAAGAGATTTAAAAAAAGAAACATGGAAGTGTATGTAGGAGAGTTCTCAACTCAATTGAGACTCTTTGGACATACAATAGCAATCTTAAATGATAATGGAGTGCTAGAGATAACAACTTGTGGATATAATACTAACACTACTAGGGATAGACTTAGTGCTTTAAAAGGTGTTGTAGTAAGAACTAAGTTAGGTCAATTGTATCTAAACAATAAAGAATGGGATGGTGAATTAATAACAATTAACTAATATGATAAAAGGAACAGCAAAAACAGAAGCTCAATATAGAGCAGTGGTAATGGACAGTTCAAGTTCATTAAAAGATTTCTCACAAGATAGAAAGAAATATTATAAGAAATATTTCCTTGGAGAAAAGGTAGAAGAAAAAGAAAATCTTGCAACTAATATGGGACGCATCGTAGAGGTGTTACTAATGGAACCACATCTATTTGATGATAAGTTTTATATGTCATCTTGTACATCTACACCAACAGGACTTATGTTAGATTTTGTTGAAGCTTTATATAGAGTGACAAGAGATGCTACAGATGAATTTGGTGTAGTGAGTAGAGACTTTGCAGATATATCTCAAGAAGCATATGTTATATCAGGATTTAAGATTAAATACGAGGCTGTAATAGGTAAGTTCTTTGGATCTGATGCTGAGATTTATTACAATGAAATAAGAATGGTTAGAAGTAAGAATTTGACAGTGGTGAATACAATGGAGATATCTATTGCAGAAAAGATTGTTGAGCAACTTAAGACTAATAGTGCTACAGCACCAATTGTTAATCTTGTAAACAGCTCTAGATATGAAGTCATAGACCAGATGCAAGTAGAAGGATATACAATCGATGGCCATAAGTTTAAGAGTATGTTGGATAAAGTGGTGATTGATCATGATAAGAAGACTATCCAGCCTTATGATCTTAAGTGCACATGGAGTGTAGAAAACTTCTATGAAGAATACTACTTGTACAGAAGAGCGTACATTCAGGCCTATCTTTATTATCGTGCAATGTTATCTCTTGGTGGAGATAAAGCTAGTACATGTTATGGATATCATGTAGAATACTTAAAGTTTATTGTATGTGATAGCACAAATTACTATCAGCCATTGATTTATACATTAGATGATGATGATATGGAAGATGCATACAAAGGATTTATACACAAGGGTAGAACCTATCCAGGTGTACAAGATCTTATTGCTGCATTAACTTGGTGTGTTGAAACAAACACATGGACTATAAGCCACAAAAACTATTTATCTAATGGAATTGTTAATATTAAGGGATAGCATGGAAATAAAAAAGAATATAACTAGCATCTTTATGGTGCCCACTTTGAGGGTGCCTAAGGATGCTCTTAGAGGAAATGGATTCATTAATGCATATGTAAAAGATAGTAGAAGAGAAGATGTATATAAAGAATCCATCTATTTATTATTTAAACCTGAAAACTTGGATAAGTTTAGAGAGTTTCTTGATAGCGAATATGAAAGAACCAAACACATTATAGAAGATTATGATTATGAAGATGGATTTGTTGTAGTGGTTTATCAACTTGATGAAAAATATAAGAAAGATTATGAACTTGTCAAAGAAGGTAAATACTCAAAAACATCTGCAAACTTTCAGAAGATGTTTCCAAAAATAGTAAAGATTACTAGAGGAGGATTACATAAAGATGAAATCTCTCTGCAATATAGAATTTTTAACAAAGCTGAAGATCTTGTAAGCTTCTGGGAAGAAAAACTTGGAATAGATTTAGAAGCAGTGATGGGTAAAAACTTTGAAGTGTGGGAAGGTTGGGACGAACAAAAAGAAATATTAAATATTGATAAAATAAAAGAACTATGTGCAACAGAGAAGTATTAGAAGTTATTATAGAAGAAGTGGGGACAGAACAAGCTGCAGAGTTTTGTCGCTTAGCAAGTCTGATGTATGACATTAGATATAATGCATGTAAACAATTAGATCCAATGAGTGAACTTGATTTTGAAAGAGATTGGTGGGCTGATGCAGCAAAAATGTTAAATAAACAAATAAAAAAGAAATAATATGACAACTGGAATAGAATTATTAGAAAAATATCCTCTAACTGCACAGATAGTTAGAGACTGGTTTATGAAATCAATGTTGGAATCATTTAAAGATGAAAATGTTCCTGAGGAATTCAAGCAGTTTATGCTTGAGCAAGGAATAGAAAATGATAAAGTGAGTAAGTTGATTGATGTGAATGTTAGAATACTATTTGATGTATTTGATGAGAATGAAATATTTATAGGAACACATGTAGTACAAAAAAGTGGTTTTCATTACACTATAAATAATTCATTAGCTCCTGGAGGAGCACATTATACAAGAAAAGAAGCAGAACATGCTGCTATAGAAAAAGCTTTTGATATATTAGAGGAAAAATTAACACCAATTGATTTACCAAAACTAGAAGAATAATTAGGAATAATCAGGGAGATGAATTATATTTGTCTCCCTTAAAATTAAAAACTATGAGAACAAGTAAAGAATTTAATAGAAAATATAATTTGTATCTAGATCATGAGTCTGGTATGTTATTAGATATTCCATCTGTATTATCATATGTTGATCAGATATTTCAAGATCTTACAGAGATTCCTGGATTCAAATATCAACAAATCAATACACAACATGGATTAGCTAAAGTGCAAACAAATCTTCAAGAGATTATACCATTTGTAGGTAGAATTATAGAACAAGAACTTGAGGAGAAGATTAATTTCATTCTAAAGGTAGAATATGAGTTAGAAAATAGATTATTAACTCTTAATCTAGACAAAGATGGAAATCCTCTTCAATCTGTATAAAGGAAAAACAATAGTTCATCCTAAATATTCTGGTGTAGTTTGTGGATATGATGACAGCAGATTCATTCTAGCTGTAGAAACACATGATGATAAAGGAATATTCTTCAGAAGACTTCGTAAAGATGATAATGCTTTTATATTAGATGAATATAGAGATTCTAAATATAGATATGTCTATGAAGATGAAAGTAAAATATTAAAACAAATAAGAAATGAATCAACATCTATCTAACAAAACTAGACTCTTAATATTTGAATACAAAGAAAGATTTCCAACATTAACAGCTTTAGAAATTTCACAACTATTTAATTTGAATATAAACGATGTTGATAGACTATTTAAGAAAGGAGAAATTATTGTTTCTTCATCAATGAATAAAAAAAATTATGTATATTAGCATTATGAAATTTACAATGTTATGGCAAATAAAGAATTTATAGAAGGAGAAGATTATTACTTAGAAGATGGAAGAGTTCATTTTACTAAAGACTATCTACTAAAAACCAAAAAACAATGTTGCAATAATGATTGTAGACATTGTCCATTTGATAAACGTGAAAAAGGAAATACATCACTTAGAACAAGTGAATAAAAAGTTCTGTTCTGTTTTTAATTGTTGAGAAGGCCCTAGAGAAATCTGGGGCTTTTTTATCCTCAACCCATTTTTCATAAAAACAGATTAGAAATACCTATTTTTCACCAACAATACCTATTATCTATAATGTGTTATATAACACACAAATAGACAACATTTTGTCAAGTTTATGACAAATCATGGATAGATAAACCCCAATTTATGGGGTCTATCCTACCACAAAAGGTCAAGTAAATGAAGCAAAATAGTTGTCAAAAAATTATTTTGTTAATAACTTCTTGACATTTTTCTTGACAATTTCAGATTTAGTTTTTATATTTGTAAAAAATAATAAAATTATGACTATAGAACAACTAAACAAACAAATTCTAGAAGGAAAAACTAGAAATTGTAAAAAATGCAATCAAGAGTTACCAGTAAGTGAGTTTCATATCAAATATGATAAAAATACAAATCATGTTAGGTTTAATTCTCCATGTAAAAAATGTGCACATGCAAACAGGAATATTGAATATCGTAAACTTGCTGCAAGAAAGAAAAAATATAATCTTACTTCAGAAGATTATGATGCAATGCTTATATCACAAAATAACTGTTGTGATATATGTAATATAGATATAAAAGAATATGGTAAAGATTTTGTAGTAGACCATTGTCATGTTACAAATAATGTTAGAGGATTACTCTGCAATAATTGTAATACTGGTATAGGAATGTTACAAGATGATGAATCTATTCTAGTAAAAGCTATAGAATATTTAAAAAATCAAGACAGGCAAATGATGGAAAAAACTTGACAATAACAAAAATAATTAGTATCTTTAAACAATAATTAAAACAATTAAAAATGGCAAAAAAAGCAGTGAACAAAGAGGCTGAGAGCAAATGTCTAGCAGCAATGGAAAGTTTAAACAAGAAGTATGGTGTTGGTTCAATTCTAGCACTAGACTCTAAAGCAGGAGGAGATTATGATGTTATCAGTACAGGGAGTATTGGTTTTGATCACATCACTCTTGGTGTAGGAGGATTTGTAAAAGGTAAGTTATATGAGCTTATGGGATGGGAAGGCACAGGTAAATCTACAATATGTGGACATGCTGCAGCTGAGTGTCAGAAAGCAGGAGGAACTGTTCTATATATCGATGGTGAGCATGCTGTTGATAAGAACTATTTCAAGAAATTAGGAGTGGATACAACTAAGATGTTGATTGCTCAACCATCATGTGGTGAAGAGGGTTTCAACATTGCTATGGAAATGATTAACACTGGAGAGATTGATCTAGTAATCATCGATAGTGATTCATCATTGATTCCTAAGAAGATGCTTGATGGTGATGTAGGAGACTCTACAATAGGTAGAAAAGCTTTATTGAATAGTAATGCTTATCCAAAGTTAAAAGGTGCTCTATCACAACACAATGTATGTGTAATAGTTATCTCTCAGTATCGTGAGAAGATTGGTGTTATGTTTGGTAATCCAACTACCACTCAAGGTGGTCATGCTCTTAAGTTTTATAGTGATGTAAGAATAGAAGTGAGTAGAACTCTTGCTAAAGATGGTGATGTAAACTATGGTAATATCACTAAGCTAAAAGCTATCAAGAACAAAATGTCTCCTCCATATAGAAAATCAGAATTTGAGATTGTGTATGGTAAGGGTATTGACACTCTTGATGAAATGATGACTCTTCTTAATGAGTTTGAGCTAGGACGTAAGTATGGTAAGACAATGACTGTAGATGGAACTAAGTATGATTTAGAAGAATTCAAACAGTTGGTGGTTGATAATCCAGAGTTCTATGATGAACTAAGAGAGAAAATTGTAAATGCAATTAATCAAGCTGATCTTCCTGTTGAAGAAATAGAAGTGGAAGAAAAAATATTAACTATAAATAACGAAGAATTATGAGTATAATTGCGATTAATGGAAAAATTTCTTCAGGAAAAGATACTGTAGGAAGAATTATTCAGTACTTAACATCTGAATATAAAGATAAATATGATTTTGTAGAATGGAGAGATAGGGTAGAAAATTATGGATCTAACACACACTCCCCATTTGAAATAAAAAAATATGCAGGAAAGCTAAAACAAATAGCTTCTCTATTAACTGGGATTCCTGTAGAGATGTTTGAAGACCAAGAGTTCAAAAAGACTGCTCTTGGACCACAATGGAATTATAATGACATTATAGGATATGGTCATCATAATGTTCCTGTATATGGTGAATCAGAACAAGAAATGTTAGTAAGAGAACTTCTTCAAAAACTTGGTACAGAAGCAATGCGTGATGGATTACATACAAATGTATGGTGCAATGCCTTATTTTCTGATTATAAAGAATATCATTATGCTGATGCTATTAAAGGTGGAAATCCTAATAAACCTGAAAAAGTAATGAGCTTTCCTAATTGGATAATTACAGACATGAGATTTCCAAACGAACTAGAATCTGTTGTAGAAAGAGGTGGTATTACTATTAGAGTTACTAGACCTGTACATGCATTATCTCAAGAAAACCATTGTGGATTATTGCATCCCAGTGAAACAAGTCTTGATGGTGCTGATTTTGATTATGAAATTATCAATGATGGAACTATAGAAGATCTTGTAGAGAAGGTAAGAGAAATATTAACTAAAGAGAACATTATATGACAATAAATATTGATTTTGATGGAACTTGTGTAACACATAGTTTTCCACAAATAGGCAAAAGTATTGGTGCAGTACCAGTACTAAAGAAATTAACTGATGCAGGTCATCAGTTAATTCTTTTTACTATGAGAAGTAATATGATTACTTTTAAAAGTATAAACAAAGATATTACTCCTGATACAAAAGGTAGATTTTTAAATGATGCTATACAATGGTTTATAGATAATGAAATTCCTTTATATGCAGTACAATCTAATCCTGATCAACATAATTGGACAGAAAGTCCTAAGTCTTATGCTGAAATGATGATTGATGATTCAGCCCTTGGATGTCCATTAAAATATGATCCAGCATTATCACATAGACCATTTGTAGATTGGGTAGAAGTAGAAAAAATATTAACTAAATCTGGAATTATATGAGAGAATATAAAAACAGATACGGTGATGTCTTCACCTTTACAGAAGATGATGACCATAATATATTATGGGAAGGAAATTTTGAATTCTGTAGAATTGGTATGCCCAATGATTACACAAAAGCTTATGAAGCTTATGTAAATGATATAGAAACACCAATGCCATTAGAGGAATTTAAGAAAGCTGTACATCATTATGATGATGAAACTCTTACTTATGATTATCCTGAGTATATAAGGATGGTTGAATCACTGAAAGATGAGATTGATATGGTTGATCCAAGTGGTGGGCCCTACATTAGTAGAGATATGTCACTAAGTAGTTTTGGATTCAAAGACTATGTAGTAAAAGATTTCAAACGTATTGATACAGGATACAAGATTATTACAGAGAAATGTGCTTATTGCAATCAAACAAGTGGGCATAAAATGAGTTGTTCAACACAAAAAATACAAATAAACATATGATAAGTAGTTTTGATAACCCTCAGCTGTGTCCTAATTGTCAAGGATACAAAACAATGCCTTATACATGGAATAGTACATTTGCTCCAAAGATGTGTAGTTGTCCTAAAACAACATCATTAGCATGGGAATGTCATAGATGTGGAAAGATTAATGCTCCATGGAAAGGAAGTTGTGATTGTACACCTTCTCCATTAAGTAGTGCTCCTACATGTGGTACACAACCAAATAAATATTTACTAGATGAAAGAGGTCAATTTGATTTTGGTATATTACCAGATCCTAAAGGACCAACAACCATTAATTATGATTCTTTAAATAAAAACTTTACAGATAAATAATGAAATGTAAAACATGTGGAAAGAATGCAGACAGTGAATACTGTTTTGCTCATAAATCTAGAAAACCCTTATCATCTGGTAAGGGTTTATCTAGTAAAATGTCTGTTATTTCAAGCATAAAGGCCAAAAATGTCCATAATGATGGACATAACCAGCAAAGAGATATGTTTATGAATATATGGAAAAAGAAAAGACATTACAGTGAAGTGAGTAATACATACTTAGGATCTGAACCTATGTCTACATACTTTCATCACATTCTTCCAAAAGAAAAATACCCTGATGCTTGTTTAGATGAAGAAAATATTATACTTTTGACGCTAGAGGAACATTCTGATGTAGAGAATGATATGTATAAGTATGAGGAGGTTAATAAAAGACGTGAACAATTAAAAATTAAATATAACTTATGAGTATAGAAGTATTAAAATTTAGTGCAACATGGTGTGGACCATGTAGAGTGTTAGCCCAAACATTAAAAGATGTTGAAGGAATAACTAACATAGATATTGATAAAGACAGAGAAACTCCAGCAAAGTATGGAATCAGAAGTGTTCCCACTATGGTGTTTCTAAAAGATGGAAAAGAAGTGCATAGACAATCTGGTAATATGCCATTAACTATGTACAATCAAATCTTAGATGAAATTAATCTTGATAAATAATTAGAACATGAAAGATAGATATATGTATGCTAGAACAACAAAAGATTGCGTACATACAACAAAATCTCTTAAAGACTATAAACATATTGTTCCTGATATATTTAAAGATGAATCCAATAGAGATTTTTTTAATATTAAATGTTCAGAACCCTTTGGTGAAAATTGTTTAAAAGATCAACAAGGAAACAATCTAGAATATGTTGTATTTGTAAATGCAGAAACAAAAGAAAAATATCACGAACACATTTGTAATTTAAAACAATACTTAATATGAAAAACCAATTTTTTTACACAGCTATAATAGCTGACAAGGAGTATATAGCTTCTTTAAACATTAACAAGGTGATTAGAACCTTAGAAAACGATGAGGCAGGCCTTATTGTCATCCTAGATGATTTCAACGAAAGAGTTACACAACAACCTGACATTGATCTTAAAACCAATAAGATGAAGGGATACAAGAATGTTCGTGAGACTGTTCAATCAGAGATTACATTGAATGCAGAAGATGCAAAAAGATTTATTAACCTATTTGAATTAAAATAATGGCAAAGTTATTAGGAAACAGAGTTTATTTAGAACTCCCAAAAAAAGAAGAAGGTAAGCTTATTGTAGATGAGAATACAAAAGAAGCTTTAGAAAAAGAAATGATTAAGAAGATGTCTAGTCTTACAGTTCATGCTGTAGGTACAGCTATTACAGATCCAGATCTTGTTGTAGGGGCTAAAGTGTTTGTAGATCCTTCAGCTTTAAGTAAAGCATTAGTTATACCTAAAGGTGATGATAATGTATTATTAGTTTCTATATTTGATATAGTTGAAATACTATAATGTTAACCAACGATTACATAGCCCCTGCATTAGGAGGAAGACTTGGTAACAACATGTTTATGATTGCTCATGCCTATGCAAAAGGGCTTGAGTATAATAAGCAAGTAGTTATTGCCAAGGACCAATTAGTATATGAAGGAAACGATTATTCTCAGAACATATTCAGTAAGCTAGAGTTTAGTGAAAGTTTTTATGATAATCGTAATTGTAATCCACCAGTTCCATCAGATGACAAACCAACTATTTATATGGGCTATTACCAAAGTGAAGTTTACTTCGAGAAGTATAGTGAGAACATAAAGAGTTTGTTTGGTCCACCATTGGAATTCATTAGAAGAATACTTGCAGAGATTCCTGTCATCTTTACTACAGAGGTGACAGTGATCAATGTTCGAAGAGGGGATTATCTTCACTATCCCAATTACCATCCTACAGTCTCACCACAATACATTACTAAGGCCTTAACATTAGTTCCTTCAAAGCAATATCTTATTGCTAGTGATGATATTCCATGGTGTAAAGAACATCTAAACTTACCTAACGCAATATATCTAGAAGGATGGAAGAGTCATGAGCAGCTATGGATCATGAGTATGTGTCATCACTTTGTTATATCCAATTCATCATTTAGTTGGTGGGCTGCTTATCTCTCTAGACACCCTGGAAAGATTGTTATTGCACCAGAGACATGGTTTGGACCTGAAGCACCACAAGATTGGAGATATATGTATTGCAAAGGATGGACTATACTACCAACATATTTTAGTAATGGATTAATACAACCAACATGATATCAGTTTTAACAATTACATACAAAAGACATCACTTATTAGAAGAGGCCATACAATCATTTCTTCTACAAAAACTCCCACCAGAATGTGAAATGGTCATCATAAATGACAATCCTGATGTAGAATATATCTATAATCACCCTAAAGTAAGGATTATTAATCATAAAGAGAGATTTCCTTCTATAGCTGCTAAGCTTGAATGGGGATACAAACAGTGTAAGTATGATCACATCTATAGATTAGATGATGACGATCTCTTAGCACCATGGGCATTAAAGAATGCACAGATAGATATAGAGACTAATCCTGATCATGAGATCTATAGAAGTCAAGGAATGTACTTCTTTGTACATAATATATACCAAGGAGAGAATTCCAATATAAACAATGGAAACATCTACACTAAGGCCTACTTAGATAGAATCAAGTTTCCTGATAAGAGTGGAGATGAAGATGCAGATATCACATTCCACCATGGTGGTAAGATATATGAATCAAAACTCAAACACACTATGTTATATAGATGGGGAATGAGCACTTTACATATATCAGGTATGGGAAAACAAACTAATGAAGCTATATTAGCTGAAGCAGATAGAGTGTTAGATAATACAACAGGAGAAATCATTCTCAATCCACATTTTAAAAACGATTACTATGAACAGATTAACAGAGATAGCAAATAGAATAGGTACAGACAAAGGCACCATGGACTATGGTCATCATTACACTGTTCTCTATCATGAATTATTAGATGAAGTGTCTAAAGAACATGTAAAGATGTTAGAGATAGGTGTAGCAGATCCTAGGTTTCCTGGAGCATCTCTTGAGATGTGGAATGAATATTTCCCTGATATAGAACTTATAGGGTATGATATTAATTCAGAGGCCAAACAGTTTGAGAAAGAGAATGTACAAGTGTTCATTGGAGATCAAAACAATCCCAAGGATTTAGAAGAATGTATTAAGACTTATGGAGGAGACTTTGATATCATTGTTGATGATGGATCACATTATGGTGAGCACATTGTTACAAGCTTCAAGACTCTCTATCCATATCTAAAAGAAGGTGGTATATACATCATAGAAGATCTACATGCTGCACAGTTAGATGAACACAAGATGATAGAAGAGATTAAAGCTCTAAACTATCCATGTAAACAATTCTACCAAACACATCACAACAAACTTCTTATTATAGTTAAATAGAAAAAGCCCCAATCAAGGGGCTTTATTATTTTGATAAACTTTTCTTTTTCATTGGTTGTTGAGCTGAGGTTCTTCTCACTTTATCATCCATAGACTTATTCTGAGAGAAGGGTTTATCCTTCTTAGGTATAGGAACCTTTGGAGCCATTCTTGGTGCTCCACTCTTCTTAGCTTTACCAGCTGTCATATTAGCAGCCACCTTTACAAGTTTTCATTTTACCACCAGATTTCATAGGAGCCATAGAAGCAGCTTTACCACCATATTGAGCTTTCTTTACAGTAGCACCTTTCTTAGCTATAACACCACGTCCTTTAAGAATATCTGCTTTAGTAATCTTTCCATCTTTATTAAGATCAGGAAATGATTTACCATTTTTAGCTTTCTTCATCATACCACCATTCTTTTTTTCTCCTATTTTTTTATATTTATATTCACCTCCAAGAGCTTTTTTAACTTTACCATAACCTCCAAGTGTAGCAATCTGGAGAGCATCTTCACCAGCATTTTTAACATCTCTTAATGTTACGTCTCCAACTCTCTGAGAAACAGTCTTAGGTTTAGCTGTTACAGTGGTTTTCTTTTCGACCACTTTAACTACAGGTTTTTTTACAACACCATTTTGTGCTTTTTTAATTGTTTTCATTATATATTTTTTAATTGTTTAACAATTCCACTTACGTAGACTTTTATTGATTCTTGAATTAGGATCTTTTGCTGTCTTAGCAGATGTGAGTTTCTTCTTCATACCTGACATTCTACTACAAAATGACTTACGTCTTCCTGCAGCTTTACTTCCAGGTTTAAGTTTAGAAGGTTTTGTGGTTACAGCAGTCTTTAACTTGCTACCAGGGTTAGCTTTTCTATATGAAGCCACTCCTTTAGCATTTAATCCTCCAGAAGGATTCTTTCCTTCTTTTCTTTGCCAGCTTGGGGTTTTATTTGCCATTTTCTTTTTCTTTGATTGCGTTGCAAAACTTAATCACATCTTCATGACTAAATTCTGATTTACACATATTATACATAAATACTACTAGTTGAACATTATCTTTTAAATAAGGTTTAGAACTATCAATTCTATCTATTGATGGTACCCATGGATTTTTTGCATGTACAGAAGATCTTACTTCTGTGTCAAGGTCAAATTTAATTCCTGTTACTTCACAATATCCTTTCTTAATTTTTTGATATATCCAATCTGTATCAAAATCTGGTTCAGGCCAGTTCATTGTTTTTGCTCTTTTACCAGCATTTCCCCTGAGTCTCTGTGCTCTTACTTTATCAGGATTATTTTTCTCCCATTCAATTTTACTACATCTATTACATCTACCATTACCACCTTTAGAAAATAATTTACTGTTAGAATAATCTTCTTTATTACAGTCAATGCATTTTACTAATGCAGCAGTTGCCATTATTTCTTAGTTTTAGCTTTAATCTTTTTCTCTTGTACTAACATTTGCTTTGTAGGCTTCTTTCCAGATCCTTTATTAGCTCTGATGTTATCCCACAATCCTCTTTTAGAGAATGAACCATCAGCACGTTTAATCATACCACCAGCTTTCATTGGTCTATTAGCAACTTGTTTCATTTTTTTAACAGCAGCCATTCTATTAGCACTATCAACCATTCTATTTCTAGAAGTCATAGTGTTAATACTATCTTTAGTATTTTTTGCTTTTAATTTTTCAGCTTGTTCAGGATTGCTAGCTTTTTCCATGATTTTACCCTCACCAGTTATACGAAAAGTATCATTACCTCTTATACCAAGTTGTTTAGCACTCTTGATACTTTTTTCATATGGTTTTACAGTTTGAAAACCATTTTGTGCTTTCTTAACAGCACCACCAGCTTTCAATGTACTTCCTTTAAATGGGCCCTTCTTTTTAATAAGAGGACCATTAGGAACAGGAGTTATTTTACCACCTTTACGTAATACACCAGGACCTACATAGGCTGATGCTTTTTGGGGATTTAACTTAGACATTATTTCTTTTTATTAGATTTAGCAATCTTCTTGAATGTTTTAGCAAGAGCTTTGGCCTTGCCTGTACAACCAGGTTTAGTTATTGGTGTACATTTACCAGCAGTACCACGCTTCTTAATAGAAGCTGCAGCTTTCTGCATCCATTTCTTATCAGTAGCCATGATTATTTCTTCTTCATCTTGGTAGCACCAAGTTGTTTGTCTTTAGTAAGAGAAGCTTTTCCTTTAGCACCAGCTAATGTTTTCTTTTGCACTTTAGTCCAAGCACCTTTAGGGTCTACAGGACCAACTCTTTTGTTAGATGCTTTAAGTCCAGTTAGACTTCCACCTTTTGTTTTATTTGCCATAGCGTTTAAATGTTATATTGGGTTTAACGATTATATCTTTGTGAGTGTATTGCCACATCTCACCTGTCTTGTCTATTATAATTGTATAGATGGTATCAGTTTCATGACCATAATCTGTCACAAAAAGTATTATCCCATCTCCCTTGGGTGTTGTAACATCTATTCTATTCTTTGGTTCGTATATTCTCATAGAGAAGTGCTTTTTTTAGAAAAGAGCTGCTATTCGTCACCCAGCAGCTACGTTGTTTTAAAGATCTTTAGAAGACAACTCTTCTATAGGAGCTTCTTCTTTGACTTCTTTAATAATGTCAGCTTCCACACCAGAGACCATTACTTTTTCAATCACTTGATTAGCTTGCATCATTAATTGAAAACGTGCTGCTTCCTCTGATGATAAATAAGCTCTTACAGTGTTTAAGAAAAGACCAAACTCTGCTCCTGTTAATGTGAATGTGTCTTCAGGAGTCCATGTGTATTTAGAACTAGGATTGTAACTTGCCATTTGTTTTTGGTTTTAAAAATTATTATTAATTAATTGAATTTCTTGTATTTCTTTTAGTAATGTATTCATCTAAGTTAAAGTGATCTGTTTCTACATCTTTAAAAAATTGTTTATGTAATTCTATAGCATCTTCTTTATTCTTAAAAGATCCCAAAGTTACTCTTTTTTTATTATATAAAATTCTAACTCTCCAAGATTTTCTATTTTCTCTCCAACTAACACCTACATATCCAGATTTATTTGACATACTACCCTTTAATGTATTTGCTCTTTGAGATATTATTTGTAAACTTTGTAAATCATTATCTTCTGTATTACCAAATTTATGATCTACAACCATATCAGATTTAGTTACATCACTATCATTTAAAAAATGTAAAGCTACTAATCTATGAATGCTTTTAGTATAACCTTTATTATCTTTTCTTAGTGTTACATTTTTATACCTAAATTTTTTAGGATTTAAAATGTTTTCTTTACCTGATTTAAAACTTTTAACTCTACCTTTATTAGATATAAAGTATTTATCAAAACTATCTATAGGCTTCCATATCTCTTTTGCAGGATCATACTGTGCCATAATTTAAAATATTTAATTGATTTATGTAACAAATGTATAATAAATTTGTTACACTTGCAAATTTATTTTCTACCCTACTTGGTTCACTGTTACAATAAGACCAGGAATAGCTGGAACAGTTCCTGAAGCTATAGCTGATGTAATTGATATTGCATTATTTACGTTACTATTTATTTCCCATTTAAGTTGTACATATTCATTAGCCACTGTAGTTTTAAAGAAAAAGTTCCAAGCTGCTACAACATATACAGAGTTAGAAGGAAATCCTAGTTGAGAAGCACTAATTGGTACATCAAGACCATTTTGTGATAACCAAATGTGCGCATGTGTGGCAGTGTTACCAGCATTTTTTACCATCTGTGCACTAAATTGTATATTATATACACCAGGATTAGCTATAGTTACTCTATTTCCAGAAGTGATAGACACTCCACTGTTCCATACATCTGAATTACCAATGTTCATTGTAAGAACATCTCCTGCATTTCCTGTTTGGTTTGTTGTATCATAGAAAGATCCTAAATAACCAAATCCACCTGCAACACCCTGAATTCCCTGCACCCCTTGAATACCTTGTTCACCCTGAATTCCTTGAATACCTTGTATCCCTTGAATTCCCTGTGCTCCATTAGTACCACTTGTACTAGCTACACCATTTGTACCTGAAGTTCCATTTGTACCATCTCCTCCAGCTGCACCATTAAGATTTACTCCCCATACACTATATGTTCCTGATCCAGTAACTTGGGTAGGAGCACTAAATACTAGCACTCCTGTTGCAGGATTATATGATACTACATCAGATACTTGATGATTAGCAAGATTAAATGCTATAATAACATCTTGAGCAACTGTATATGCTAATCCAAGACCCACTGTAATAGTTCCACCAGTTCCTAATGTAAATGTAGAAGTTGATGTAGTTTGATATTTATCTCCTGCAGCTCCTGAAGTACCATTGGTACCACTAGTTCCACCTACACCAGGTATTCCTTGTGTACCTTGAATCCCTTGAGTTCCCTGAACACCTTGCACACCTTGTGCACCTTGAGGTCCTTGTGATCCAGATGTACCACTAGTTCCAGCAGTTCCATCTGACTTAATAAGTTGATCAAGATTTAACCATCCTTTATATCCATTACAAGGATTGCATGTTTCTTTCCAGAATCCTGGTTTTATAAATGTAGGCATATTATTCTAAGTTTATTTCAAACGTAATGACGCTTGTTGTTTTTATTGATTTACTCATGTTCACTCTCATCTTGAACATGTTACAGAACTTAAGAATTTCTTCTATAAGCATATTGTTATACATTGGAAGACTTGCTGCTATCCTAAATCTATATGAATCAGGAAGTCTTGTTATTTCAAGACTACATAATTCGTCAACAGAACTAACGATTCCCTCAAAATGTGATAAAAATGTTTCATCATTATCTTGCATTATACTTGGAAAATGTTTTCTGTTTATTTCCATATTAACTTAGTGTTAATAAATAAGATGTTTTAGCTGCTTCTCCTGATAATGAATCTGCTAGATTACACACATCGTGGAAACCATTCTTCTCACCATACATCTTTAAAGCAGATGCAAATGACATAAGATCTGATACACATTGCTCAGGTTTGCAATTCGTAAGAGATTCAAGTTTATATATACCAGGTCTTTTACCTGTATATCCCATAATCTTTTCTACTAATCCATCTTTGAAATCATGTACATAATCATACAATGCTCCTAGAGCTTGGTGCTGGGCATAACTAGTTGTTTGCCAATGTAGCAGATGTAATTGCTCATGGAAGTAAGTAAGCTTTGCAGCTATACTATCTAACGTTAAGCCTTCAGATGCTGATGCTTTCATCATATCATCTGGAAATAATGATTTTATTGCCATAATTAAGGAGCTGGTGTTGTGGTAGTAGTGGTGGTTGGTGCTACTGTAGTAGTACTAGTTGTAGTAGGGGCAGCAGTCGTTGATGTTGTAGTGGTTGTATAGTTACAACACTCTTTAGCATCTATCTCTACATAGTTACCTACAGCAGGTTTAAATGCTTGTACAATTAAACTACTTGGTATAATACGTCCTGAACCATCAAAACGTACAAAAGCTTTAAGCTTGTTATTGTTATTACTTCTCATGATTACGCAGGTGATGTGGTTGTTGTGGTTGTTGTTGGTGCTACAGTAGTTGTTGTGGTAGTAGTTGGTGCTATGGTAGTGGTAGTAGTGGTAGTAAGAAAACAGCACTCATATGCTTGTATTTCTTTCCACTTACCCACTTTTGGCTTATTTTTTCTGAGGATTAAGCTTCCTGCAACTATTCTGCCAGATCCATCGAATCTAACAAAAGCCTTTAAAGGTCTTGAATTAATGCTTCCCATTTTTCTTTTTTAATTTAGGGTTAATAGTTTAGGTTTAACAAGGATTATCTAATGTGGTAAGTCCTACTTGCCAGTAGTTTGTACCATCACAGTTTAATATTTTATTTGAGCTACCATTGTAGGTAGTTTTATATGTAATAGATGCTGGATCTACATATCCTTTAGCTGTTCCATCCCAAGCTTCTATACCTAGTTCTGCAGCCACTCTATCAATTCTACATGCATATCCATAATAGAATATACCACCAACTGCTCCTGCAGCAAATACTAATCCAATTATTTTTCTTACACCACCAAAATCAGCAATTAATGCAGATCCTGAATCACCAGAATATATAGGATTAGAACAAATAGTAGATAAACTAGGGTCATTCTCAGGTTTTACAAATGTTATTTGATCAATAAATTGACAGTAAGTAGGAGTTCCTTGTAATTTATATGTTAATACTACTACTGAAAATAAAGCAAATATTCTTACTGGACAACTTGACCCACCTTTTGGGCCTGTAGTTCTTCCAGAACTATATAACATTGGATTTGTAGTTAGTAGATTATCTATTTCTGATGTAGAAGCAAATGGTAAAGGAAGTGTATAATCACTCACTCCAGCTTGTCTATAAGATGTTGCCACATCTACATCTTCAGATTCTAAAGAAAATATTGCACCATCAACAAAATTAAAATTATTTTTTGAAATAGGAACATATCTTAATGATTTTCCTATTGTATAAGCAGGATCAACAGGAACTGATCCAGATTCTCCATTTTGATAAATGTAATCTACTGGAGAATATTCATTTTGTATAACATCATATAAATTTCTTTCTGATGTATAAAATGCATCTTGTATTGTTACGTGATTATTAGTAACACCTACTAATGTTTGTGTTCCTGAATGCACTGCTATAAATCCCATAGTTCCTACAGTGGATGCATTATTAGTTGATGTAATTGATAAGCCTCCTTTTAATGGTCTTGTTATAGCTCTATTAACAGCTGAATTAGGTCCAGCTATTTGTCCACAATAAGCATTACAAGCTAATGTTTCTGCTCTGCTTATTTCATATACATCTGTTCTTAAGACTTGATCTCCTATAATTATCTCACTGGGTAAGATTTCTTCAGGAGATAATTCAGATAGAGGTTTTTTCTCTTCTACACCATATAATATACATAGCTCATTAGTTTGTTCTTTTCCAACAAACTTATATCCATATGATATACTATTAATGTTATCAGTGGACATAGCCAACTCTTGTATTTTTAATTTTATATTTTCAATATTATTTTCCATATTATAGAGATTCAAAGTGTGTATAAATTGTGTTAAACCCAGTTGGAGGTAATGTTGTTGTTGTTGTTGAAGTTAACACTTCAAAGCTTGTATATATTGTATTAAATCCTGTTGGTGCTAATGTAGTAGTAGTGGTTGTACTTGCTGGTGCATCAGAAATAAGACGTACATAATATCCACTTGCTTTTGAAAATGATTGAACAAATAAACCTGCAGTATCATAAAGTAATTGATAAAAAATTGATGCACCTGCAATACTAGGAGTAGTGGTCCACCAAGCACTATAATTACCTAATCCAGCCCAAGTACCAGTAGAATTAATAGCACCTCCTGGAAGTGCTGTCCAACTTGATTCATTAGTTGCTCCTGTATTAGGACTATTCCAATGAACTGTTCCTACTTCTTTCATTTTGCCTCCAGCTACACTATTGCCTCCTAAATAAGATTGTAATGTTAAAACCTCAGTTTCAGATGGTATGTGATAACCACTTGGAGCTAATCCACGAGGATCATTCACAGCATACCAATTGTAAAGTTTACCATACGTACAACCATTATCAGCATCATTATTATAATAACACCAAGCACCAGTAGTTAATTCTGACCATTCAGCAGGATTTTGTACTTGTGGTATTTCATCACCATTTTGATAGTTTGTAACACCCAAGTTACAACCAGTCCATATTTGATCACCTATTGTTACATTAGGTAATGAACAACATGGATCACAATTCACTCCAATATATACACCATTTCCTTCATTAACTCCATTTAAAGTTAATACAGTGAAAGGAGTGGTAGTACTTATTATAAATAAACCACTACCTTCCCCATTAGTTGTACCTGGATCAGTTGATATTGTATTACCAGAAACACTCATGTAACAAGCAGTTGATATTCCTATAGTAGGTACATCTGTATCTGTTGTAAATGTATATGTATCACCAGTATCAGCTGATGCAAATATTAATCCTATACTATTAATTGGAATATCAAATGTTAATGTATATGATACAAGAGCTGATGGTCCACCATTAAAAACTATATTTACTGGTGGCATCCATAATCCTGTACATCCTAAATATCCTATTGGATATGGTGGTGTTCCTCCAAGATTTTGTACTCCTCCACTCCAAGCAGTATTGGTCACTGTATTTCCAAAATATGTAAAGCTTCCCCCTAATAATGGAAGAGATGTACCACATTCAGGAAATAAAGTAACAAAACTAACATTATTACATTCTCCAGTAGATGATTCAAATATTCTAGATGAGTTCCAACCTAAATCAGCTGTAACTTCTGTTATAGTGTATGGGTAAATATTTTCTACTTTAAATAAAGAGTTATCACCAGTTCTCACAAGATAGATTTCATTATTATATGTAATTACATAGAAACCTTTAAATGGACTAGAAGGATTAAATGGTATAGAAGCTAAACTAATATCCACTTCTTTTGCTCCATCTGGATATGAATATTGAGTTAAATAAAATGTAGGAACAGTATCAATCAATCTAGATGCACAAACAATTAATTTGCTATCTGTAGTGTACATCATTGATGCTGCATAATTTGTTGCTGTTATTGCAAATAAAGGAGTTCCTGATGATGCATTATTTGTGGATATGTTATATTTCCATAAAAATACTTGCCCTGGTACACCATTTGGATAAGTTTGATTTGTAGCATTAAGCGTTGTAAGAATAGTGTTATTATCTACAGCTGCTATAGTAGAAACATTTACGTAATTAGGATAGTTACTCTGGTATGTTATATTTCTATTAAATGTAAGAGATGCAGGATAAGAATTTATGAACCATTCTCTAATTATTCTATTCTGTGCATCATGTTTCCATAATTTTGTAGATATAGATGCTATACCAATAATTCCTACTAGATCATTATCTATAGGAACATTGGTAAGTGTATTAGTAGTTACATTATATTCTGATGTCTCTATTGGATTTTGATAAATATCTGTAGACCATACACAATATTCTCTACTAAAGAATGTTGTAGATGTTGTAGTGGTAGGTATTATGATAGTAGTAGTAGTTGTAGTAGTTGTATTACCACCACAGCCACAACTTCTAACACAGATTAGATGCTCTAACTGTTTAGAAATCTGCCAAAGAAGATTACTTCTTGTACTTCCACCGATCTGTCTACTTGGTATTGCCATTATTAATAGTCTAGTTTATATTTTTCTTTTATTTCGTTTAGCTTAGTGGCATAAAACCACGTGCAATATTTCTTTGATTGTTCATTATTAATAATAGCATCTAGGTTAGGATCTTTTGTTGGATCAGTTCCCATGTGATATTTGCCTTTATAAAAAGCTGGGTATCCATTTCCTGTTTCAGAAACTATTCCTGCATTATGAAAGATGGTGTGTGTATCTAATTTTATAAGAGGATCTGTTGCCCAAGCAAATGCTAGTTCAGGAACCACTTTTGTTTCTTGCTCTCTTACCCATATGTTCCAAAGAACAGCCCACATATCTGCACACCAACTTTGAAATCCTGAGTTTTCATCTTTAAAGAATTCTCTATTCACTTGTTGTAAATAGGTTCTTATAAGAATACAATCATTCATCACCTTACTCCAGAAGTCAGCATCTACATTCTTTAATAGATATTGAGCTCCTCCTGAATGATCATTGTTAGCTTCACATATCTCTCTTGATATACCAACAACACTTGCTATCTCAGCAAGAACATCTCTACTTTTATACTCTTCCAGTTTCTCTGGTAACACTTGATGTATCTTACTATCAAAATACTTAGCATTGATATAGCTGTTTGTATCTGATAAGTAGTTTACATCATCTTCTAAGAATTGATCTACATTAAAATCTTTCATGAAAAGAATATCTGAATCACAATAGAATATAGCACAATCACTTAGTTCTGGATGTTTCTTAAAATGTTTCCAAAGAACATATGGTCTTAGTACAGGAATATATATTCCTATTAATTTATTTAAATTATCTTCATCTTCGTAATAATGAAACTCAGCTTCTGGATATAGATCTTCTATCTGTTTCCATTTGTCTCTATTCTCTCTTCCTTTAGCAGCAAAGATTAAGTTGATTGCTTTGTCAGAATGTCCTATTTCTTTAAGACTCTCCATCCAAAGATTCACTTGCCATGTGTAATAAATATCGCTTGGGCAAGCTTGGATAAATTTTAAATCTTTCATAATGTAGTTGGTTTATTGTTTTTTTTTTTATTTTTTAAAGAATTATATCTGTTATTATTCCACCTGTTATTACAATACAAGTTCCATCACCTATATTATATGTTCCATCATTAAATGGACTTGTTCCCTCTTCATTATTCCATATTTCACATCCAATAGTTGGGAATGTATCTATACATTCTTGTGTCATCCATACATTATAATAAAATAAGACTGGTCCACATGTAGAACCACATGGTTGAGGACACTCTTGAAATAAAGATTCTGTATTAACCAATGGAATTGTAGTTGTGGTGGTGGTTGTTGTGTGAGAATCTATACAAGGTGCACACTCATTAAGAGTGGGCCATATATATTCAACAGTTCCTACATCTGCTGGATTAGTTGTTTGATCAATTATAAACCAACATTCAGGCGTTGCATTATTAACAATAGTACCTTCAGGTAATACACCCTCACCAGTGTAAGAAATAACATGGTATTCCATTCTCTCACATCCTGCTACATTATAATTAGTAGTGGTTTTAGGACATTCACATGCTGTTACACATGTTAGATATTCTAATTGCTTAGATATCTGCCATAGTAAGTTAGCTTGTGTGCCCCATCCAATTTGTCTACTAGGTATAGCCATTGTTCTTTTATATTATAGGTAAAGTAGTTGTACTTGTAGTGGTTGTACAATTTGCACAAGCCTGAGCTGTTACATTAGTAAGTTGCTCTAATTGTTTAGAAATTTGCCATAACAGATTATCTTCTGTACTCCAACCTATCTGTCTTGATGGTATTGCCATGATATTTTTATTTTAAAATTTATATATTTTTGAATGACGCTATAAATGTAGTGATAATTTTTATATCAATTACAAATATATTTTATTTATTTTTAATTTATACATTATATGATGCTATTTGTCCACCTGTTGTTGCTACTGTACTAGCATTTTGTAATCTATCTCCAATACTATTAGCAGTAAACCCACTTGCGATTAAATAGTTCCAAAACTGCGCAGGAGTCATTAATAATGTACCCACTGTAGCATCTGTTCCAACACCTTGTAATACATTAGATGGAGATGGTACAATCAATGTACCTGTTAATTCACTTGATGCTCCATAAACCGTTCCAAGTCTTACATTGTTTGTTGCAGGATTTCCTAAAGCAACACCTGCTGCATATAATATTCTATTAGGTCCTGCACTAGTTTGAAATGTCCAACTTGATGTATTTGTGTCAATAGTTATTCTTGGTGCTACAATAGCCATTAAACTATTTGCATTTACTACATTACCACTAACCTTTACAAGTGCGCCTGTTCCTGCTCCTGCTGTATATGCTACTGATACTAATATTGCAGGTTGTGTTGAACTAGTTGTAGTTATTCCTGTAACTGATATAGTTGAAGCAGATGTAGCACTAAATAAACTAGGAACAGATGTTCCTCCTGTTATATTACCTATTATATTAATTGTTGAACCTGCAGTATAAATTGCACAGTTTGCAGATGCTACCACATTACCTGTAATATTTAATGTTGATGCAACACTTGCATATATTGTAGATGATGTGTATGCAGCTACAATTCCACCACTTGATGTAATATCTCCTGTAACATTTACAGTTGCATTTGCGTCTATTCTTAAAGCATTTGTTGTTGCTGCAATACTACCAATAGTGCTTGATAAATTGCCTATTACGTTTAAAGTTCCTGCAGCAGTTACATATAATATTTGTTTTAATGCAGAACCATTATCTACTGTATAATTTCCTGTACAAGTTAATGTACCTGTTCCTGATAATCTTATAGCATTATAACCTGTTGAATTTGCTAGTGTTAAAACACTTCCACTAAATATTGCAGTATTACCACTTGCTAAAGTCATTTCTAATACAGGTGTAGTTGAACCTGCAAAAATAGCAGGAGAAGAAGTACAGGTTAAATTACCATTATTTGCAAAAATAAATTGTCCACCTGTTGCACCACCTATTACAGCACTTGTTGATTCTGTCATTTCAAATTCTGAAATCCAAGGTGTAGTTCCTAGAGTTGTTACTGCTGTTACATTTATTCTATAATAAGTATAAGATGTTGTATTAGCTAAAACACCACTTGTATAATTACCTCCAACAGGTATTGTTGTTAAAGTTACTGTATCTAATGTTGTATATGTAGTTCCATCATTTGAACCTTGAAACGTCCAAGTTGATGGATTACCTGTTGCAGTTACACCATAACCTTTAACAACATATCTTTTTATAATTTTACCACTAGTAAATTGGTATCCTAATATTCCTGTATTGGCTGTTCCTGATTGCCAAAGTATATTATAATTATTATCTTGAGAAAAAGCATTCCAAGCAGCATTAGCTCCAGTTACAGAACTTGCAAAAGCTGTACCACTTGGTGTAACATTAGATGTCATTGCAGGGGTTGCAATATTAGGTACTAAAACAGGAGAAACAGTACTTCTTATAGTTTGTGCAGTATAAGTTCCATTTATAGTAACTGTAAAGCTATTTGCATATAAATCATCAGCACTTGTTGGAACAGCTCCATTATCCCAAATTGCCCCATTACTAAAATTACCTGTTGCTACTGCAAATCTTGTTGCCATCTATTATAGACTTTTATCATTAATAAATGTTTGCAATGAAGTCATAATAGCTTCTGCTGCTTGAATAGCATCTGCATCTCCACTATCAAAAACATCCATATAAGTTATAGGGATAGAATTGTCAGGAAGACTTACTAAACTACCATCTTCTAAAACTCTATAAGGAGTTAAACGCATAGCAACACTTGCTCCTATGTCAGTTGGTTTAACTAATGGAGAGATTGCTAAATTTACCATAAAATATGGATAAATATTTCCATCTACTTCAATTGGTTTATTACTTGTAATTGGCATAATTTTATATATAAATTGCTGATTCTCTATTTGTCCAAGCTACAGGTGTAGCTATTGCAATGGTTATTGCTCCACTATATGATATTGTTAATCTTGTTATTGTCCACACTGGTGAACTATCACTCACTCCTGTTCCTAAAGCTACACCACAATAGTTTATATTATTGTTAGTAGAGTTGTTTGCATTCCTTCTTGTAGATGCATTCTGTTTACCATTAAAGGTTGTCCAATCTGCAGAACTAAGAGCTCCCCTTGCTGTTGCACTTGCTGTAGGTAAATCAAATGTATGTGTAGTTCCTATTGAATTGACAACAAAATCAGTTCCACTTGTACCTGCAACCATTGTTTGTGTAGCTCCTGTTAAAGAGTTTAACGAAGTTATTGCTGTAGTTAAATAACCTGCAGGGTTACTAGATAAAGGATAGTATAGAAGATTGTATGTTGAAGTTCCATTAGCCCATACAACATTTGGATTGGGGTATGTTCCAGAAAGATCACCTCCTGCAGGGCCTGTAGGACTTCCTCCACCACCACCTGTGCCAACTTGTTTTACTAATCCATTCTTATCTATTACAATAACCTTAGCAGAGTTAGCTGAGATGTTTCCATTCTTATCTATTAACTCATACATTATGTTTCCTGTGTTGCTTTGATATAATATGTTGTTCCTATTACATCTGATATAAACTGTATATATTCATTCTTACGCAGAGTATAAGATTCTGTATCTCTTATAGAATCTCCTGCGTTTAATGATAATTCATATATAGGAATTATATGAATACCAGGTCCTGTTCCAAATCTATTGAAGTTAAAAACATAATTTGAATCAAGGTTGTTTATAACAATACTGTTTATAGTCAATGAGGTGGTGGTGCAAGTTATCCTTGTACTACCATCTGTTTCTACTCTACCTTGATATATTATTTCCATTACACTCTTCCCTGAGAATTATATTTTTTCTTATAATTTTTACTAGTCTTTAAACTAGAGCTTTGTGATTTAGCATGTACACCTGGTCTATTAACCTTTGGTGCTTCTACTTTTTGTACTGTGTTGGTTACTTTTGCCATTAGTTATTATTTATAAGGAGCATAAGCTGTTTTTCCACCTTGTTTAGTAGCTCTTAAAACTTGCTTACGTTGTTTACCAGTTGATTCATATGATACATGAACCCAGTCAGGGTTAGATGCTGTACCAAATTCCCAGATAAGTTGATCAAATTCTAGATGTTGCTTAATGAAATCAAAAACTTGCTTATTGGTAATTGATGCACCATCCATGTCAATATCAATAGCTTCTCCAGAACAATGTTGGCTTGATGAACTACCCTTGATAAACTTATTAAGAGCAATACTTCTGTACCCACTCGATATATGAATAGGAACTTTGAAGTGTTCTCTAATAGGTTCAAATACTTTCTCAGCTAACTTTTTGAAATTCTCTAAATGTTCTGCTGTTGGTTCATTACTGATACCATTTCTTTTTGCTGAATCACTTCTTGTAACTTCAGCAAGTGATAAGTGTTTACTCAGTTGCATCTTTTTCTTTTTTAGTACCAAAATAATAACTAAATATCATTAAGGTGAGGGTTTTTATTAAATCGAATAGTTGATCATTCTGATGATTAGATAATAAAGGAATACCAAAGGCTATCACTTTATCCACTACAAATACACCAACCAAAGCTGTAAATACTAATAGTATAAATCTAACTAAGATCTCTTGTGTGTTATCTGAAAATATTCTGTTTACATAATAGATAGCACCTACTATGAATGACATTGCCATTATTACAGCAAATATTGTTATATAAGGATTTGTAGTACTAAACATATTAAAATAAGTTATATTCTAACACCACACTATATCCTGGTGGGTTATTAGGTTGTACAAAATATTGAGCTCCTACATTAAACTTAGCAAACTCAAG
>JAULBY010040110.1:0-13636 GCA_032358315.1 Ophiocytium majus
CTTCGGTATATGTTTAAGGAAATCCAATTTAGTTTCGTGAAACATTGCCCTAAGAAGCGCTCCAACTTCTTATCGTACTCCTTTGTGTTGTATAAGTTCTGCGAACTTTTGGAGTTGGATGATTATTTACCGTGTTTTCCGCTGCTCAAAAGCCGCGAGAAACTTTATATGCAAGATAAGATTTGGCAGAAGATTTGTGAAGATATGGGCTGGGAATTTATTAGAACTGTGTAAGAATATTTTTATATAATTTATTAAATTCGTGGTTATAAATTGTTAAATACACTTCATAAAATCGCTCAGGGTACTTTTTCGCCTCTGCTATTGCAACGGCGTGTGCCTTTCTACTTGCTTCGCTACATACAGGTATTAAAATACTAATATCTGTATGTGTTTGTTGTTTTTTTACGTCCATTAGCGGATCCCTAAAGATTCGTAATAACTTTTCTCGTCTATTTTAACGTGCTGGGGCTGGGGCTGTTTTGGAGGCTGCGTTAAGAACATATTGCTGACACCGCTTATCGGCAGAATAGCACCGTAACCGAGCGTATCAATAATATACGAAAAAAGCGGTTTATTTTCGTGGTTGGACTCAAAAATAATCGTAGGATGATTATTTTGTTTGATAGTCTGGGTGGCACCTTTGAGCACATTTAACTCATTATCCTCTACGTCCATCTTGATAAACGTAATATTTCGGAAATTATACGAATCCAGCGTATGTACTTCTACCTGCTCTTGGGCAAGAATTGGATCGGCGAACGATTGTAATGATGACCCACCACCATCGTGACTACGAATATTCAGCGTCATTGTTCCTACTTGATCTGGAGCACCTAACGCTACATTATATGCCGTAACGTTTTGTGCGTTGGACAAGGCAATTGAACCACAGAGGGAGTAATATGTCATCTTCTGCGGCTCAAAACTATGAACCTTGGCTGCGTGACCTGCTAGTGCAATAGAATAGGTTCCTGTATGTGCCCCAATATCTAGAATCGTGCCCTGTTTACAAAACTGCTTACACCATTGAATAAGACACTTCTCAAAGAGTCCGTGCTGAAGATAGTACGGTAGATTATTTGCAGGAAGAATATACGACGCCTTGGAATTTAGAAATACAAGTTGATTATTTTCATCCCTTGCCACATCATCGGCTGAATGCTTCGTAAGAATAAAATATGTCGTGGACATTCTCTATGTGTAGGTCTAAATCTTACTCTAAATAGAGACTTATCCCGAATGCCCATCTATGTCGGATTTGATATGGGTATCCGCAATCTGGCATACTGCATCATTGAACACGGTATTTCTGGGGAATGGACCATTGCCGCCTGGGATAATGTAGATTTGCTTGAGGGCGGCGAAACCGCCCAGACTGCCAAATCATGTGCCGGTTGCGGCGGTGGTGCAAAGTGGATTTGTGTAGGGGACGGGACGAAATGGTGTAAAGCGTGTGCTAGCGGCGTTCGTATCAAGAAATCGGCTACGTCAAAGCCATCACTACCCTGCCTGCCTTGCGATATGAGTGCGAAAGAGCTCAAGGCGCTTGCTACTGGTCGTGGTGTGGATACCAAGAAAATGAAAAAGCCCGATCTAGTTGCGTGGGCTCAGAAAATGTACCTAGTCCCCTGGAAAGCGGTAAAGACAATGTCGGTTAGTTTAGATACGATTCGTAAAGCTATGGATACCTGGTTAACATCTGTACTTTCATCAATGGCTCGGGCTGAATTGATTCGGCTGGAAAATCAGCCAGCTATGAAAAATCCTACTATGAAATCGGTACAGATTATGCTGTATACGCTTCTAGCACATCGGTTGGAGACAGAGTATTTTTGGACCGGCAACATTGACTTTGTCCACGCCGGCGTCAAGTCACGTGCCGTGGATTACACCGATATTAGCGGAGCTTCAGGCGAGTACAAGGCACGCAAGGACGGCGCAGAAGCCGATGTTACTGCGATTTTGGCAGCGGGTGGGGCGAAGGCTTCTGTATGGGCTAAATTCTTTGCGGGGCGGACCAAAAAGTCCGATTTGGCGGACGCTTTTTTGATGGCTATGCGTTTGGGAATCTAAAACGAAGACAAAGGAGGTAAAAGAAGGAAACTATGAGCGGTCCTACGATCCGTATATCCGACGGCGGGTCATTCCCCGAAATCTCGGCGAGCCAGGACATTGGTCGGTCGCTTGACCTCAACCAGAACGATTTTGACCTCAATCTTCTCGGCAATCAGCGCAAGATTGCGGGTTCTATGGGTCGTCCGGCGTCTCCGGCTGCCGAAATAAAGGCGGTGGACGATATTGAATTTGTGAGCCTTGACGATACAAATGTGACCTTTGATGTGAAGCCGTCCGGTGGTGGCGATAACATTCGTATTATGCGCGATACTACTCCTTCGGCTCCTATCGGTGGCGGAGGTGGTGGCAGCAGCAATGAGACATTCCGTCTTGGCGGTCTCAACTCATCGGCACCCACAGCGTCCACACAAGCGGCAACTGCTCCAAGTGTCACGGCAAGTTCCAGTACTACCGCTGCTCCCGCCGCCAAGTCCTGGTTCTCCAGCATTCCTGGACTAGGTGGTGCAACGGCGACAAATAGTGCCGCCAACGCCGCTGCTGCTGCGCCTGCCGCCGGTGGTTTCCGCAGCTGGTTTAGCGGTAGCGGTAGCGGTAGCGGTACTGGTGGTGCGGAGGCACCCGCTATTGCTGCGACGCCTGCTGTATACCTGACCCCCGAACAAGAGGCAGTAAAGAAGACGGAGGGACTGACGATTCTTGAGCGTATGGACCGCAAGGGTATTAGCGGTACCAAGATGTCCATGAGCAATACGATGGAGGAGATTAACTCCGAGGTAGCACGCCGCAAGGACTCCAAGGGTCTCGAGGCGTCGGTTCGCTTCCAGCGCTCAATGCTCACGACGGTCACCAGCGGTATGGAGTTCCTCAACAGCCGCTATGACCCACTCGGACTCCATCTGGACGGCTGGTCTGAGCAGGTCAACGAGAACATTGAGGACTACGACGAAATCTTTGAGGAGCTGTACGACAAGTACAAGGATAAGAGCAAGGTGGCACCTGAGGTCCGCCTTATTCTGTCGCTCGGTCTGTCCGCCGGTATGTGCCACGTCACCAACACGATGTTCAAGTCGCGTATGCCTGGTATGGACGATATTCTCCGCAACAACCCCAACCTAGCACGTGAGTTCGCACAGGCGGCGGCACGTGAGTCGGTCGGACCTGGCTTTGCCAACTTTATGTCGCTCGGACAGCCTGGAGGAGGACGTGGCGGTCAGCAGGGCGGTGGCGGTCAGCAGGGCGGCGGCGGTCAGCAGATGCCGCCTGAGATGCGCCAGCCGCCGATGCGTGAACAGGCGCCGCCGATGGAGGAGCAGTCGGAGCCCGAGGGTATGCCTAGCGGCGGCTTTATGGGTATGATGGGCAATATGATGGGCGGTATGATGCCTGGTCTAGGTGCGGCGATGCCCGCAATGCCGATGGCGGGTCCCCCTCAGGCGACCACGGTCCGCCGTGAGATGCGTGGTCCCACCGGTGTAGATGATATTCTCAAGCAGCTCAACGAGGGCGGCCGCCGTGATGCCGAGGAGACCGCGTCCATCGGTAGTGCCTACACAACGGAGACGATGCGTCGTCAGGGCTTGAATCGCCGCTCGCGTAAGACGACGGCAACGCAGGCGACCGGCAGCGAGCTGACGCTCAACGTCTAATAAATTAATCTTCAATTTGTTCAATATTATTGAAACTGTTGAATTATTCCTTAGGAGTTTCGGGTTTTTTTGGCTCTGGCTCTGGCGGTGGTTCTGCCGCCTTATCAAACTTGAAAAACTTCTTCACATTATTCTCATAAGTCTTTTTCTGCTTCTCTATATCGTGTCCGCACCACGACGGAATCAGACAATACGGGCTATGTTCGTTCGCAACAACCCAAATAATAGAGAAGAAAAGCAGGGTAACCCAGAAAGCCGCCGCTATATTACGAGTTGCGATAAACACAACTGTAAAGAATAAGGCAGGGCGTAGCCAAGGCGCGGCTAAAAATTCCTCCTGTTTCTTTGTCAACTCCAACGAAAGAAAGCGACCTCCTAAGTTGAGCAGCAACATAAAACAGCCAATAATATACGGATTCGTATTTACAAATACAATAGCCTCCGAAAGAGGATCTAAGACACCACCTGTGCCTTGAAAAGGTTGACCCGTATTATTATTTGGGCTCGGATGGGGAGACAGTGTCGGTGGTATATTTGCGGCTTGTGGCGGTGAAGGCATCTGCGACGGAATATTTACCGGTGCCATACCACCCGCTGTGGGTGCCGGCAAATACGGATTTACTGATGTTGTCGGTAATGCCGGTGGCGGCATAGGGTGCGGACCAGGTTGTCCTATATAACAACTACCACCCATTGTTGGCGGTGCGGTCGGTGGGGGCAAATACGGATTTACCGATGTTGTCGGTAATGCTGGCGGCGGCGCAGGGTGCGGACCTGGTTGTCCTATAAAACACGAACTTACCGGAGTCATCCAACTGCCGGCAGTTTTCTTAGCACGTCTAGGCATCGTGTATCCTTATGGTGGAGTGCCATTTTATTCATAATGTCCGCAGGACATTACGAATAAAATACGGCAACGCCACCTACCGATGGTGGATTAGTATTTTTTATGTATCGGGAGAGCCTGTATTTCTTACAATGGATGATCTGCTAGTAGATTGACGTCCGCAATCCAAAAGAATACAATCACTAGTAGTACTGACGCAAGCAGTTGGTGCGTTTGTGCGATATAGGCTAATGCTAAGCCGGCGGCAAAACGTGCGGCAGGATGAAGCGCAGCATTGTGAAATCCAAAACTGTAATGTCTATGAAAATCCAGTGAGAAGTATATTAGGAATACGGTAAGAGCTATTGCTACAATAGTACCGTAATCCATCCGGGAATCTTCTTACTAAGTGTTTGTTTAATCTGAAATGGCGGAGGTACTTACATCCTTCTCCTGAATTGCAAGCGGCTGCTCCTTGAGCACCTTCTCAACAAACCACTTCTTTGAATTCGTCACCCAATCTACAGTATTGGAAGCGTTAAGGAATCCCTCAGGGCTGCGTGCTTCCGCTGACCATATTGACAGCAGGAAGAAGAAAAGGGCGAATGTTCCAGCGTAGAATCCCGTCCAGTAGCATAGCATTGCGGCTAGGGTAATTAGGAAGAATCCTACCGGTTGTATGACGTAAAATCGTAGCCGGTGAGGAATACGGTTCGCAACGGCACCTAGGAAGACGAGCACAATGACGATTATCCACTTTGTGGCAATCGGCGGGTGCCAGATGGGACCTGAGAAAGAACCGGGACCTGTCGGAGGATTCATACTATTTGTAATGGGCTCACATAGTTATTCATTAAAGTAGACGGATTGATATCGGTCCGAATTTTCACAGGTTGTTCAAAGAATGTCTTTCCAATTGATGTCATAAATCGTAGTCCTTTTGCCACATTCTTACTTGTATACATAATCAGGGTCCTATGTGCTGCTAGTGCTTCGGCATCACTCGGATCTTGAGATACAAATCCTGGCACTCCGCCCACAGGCTCAGGAAGTGCTAACGGGTCTGGATTCTGAAACGATTCCGTCGTTTTAAAATAGCGTTGTGAATACCTTACTCGGTCCATCCACGCATAAATCGTGAGTACAACCGCCGCTGTAAACAGCCCGATTGATATTAAATGTGTTGCGTGCATCCTTATCTTGGAATAGGAACTTTCGCAAAGGACTTAGCCGCTAACGCAAGCGGAAATCAATAAAATAAATAGACATCCCACGTCGGCACGTAGTCTTGTCAATTCATTTTGGTGATTTCCGCAAGCGGAAATCAATAAAATAATTAGACATCCCACGTTAGGGAGAGCAGATGTGCTCATTAGAAGAAGCTTTTACATCATTTACGGACACGTCCCGGAATGAAGACCAAGGACCCGCAAATGGTTCTCCGTCGCTCTTCGCTTTAGACGCCGATAAGAAACGTCGTAAGAAACGTCGTGCTGTGTTGCCGCCGCCCGAACCCATGGTGATTGAGCCCGACCGCCCTGCTAACCGCCCGCTGCCTCCAGGTGAATTACTTGGTGGTTCGCCGACCAGTAATTCCAAAAGTAGTAGCGAGTCGGAGATGTTAAATGCTTTCGAAACCGCCGATTACTTCCCGCATCCTGCCCAAGATGTTGTAGATAAGAACGTATATCAACTTGAGCCCGACTGGGCAACCGCTTTTAACAATACCTCTATACCCGATTGGATTAAGAACCGTATGCCCACTCGTGAAAACGAGGCACCCCTTGTTCCCTCACCGTGGCTAGACGGTCAGTCCACCCTTTGGCAGAAGATTGGTAAGAATGAACAGACACAAGCCGACTTACAGGGTGCCGAAGTCGCCGCCAATGAACGTCTTGACGATCTACAACGTAAACTTGACTCAATGTTCAATAAACTGGAGCAGATGGAAGTCACGAAATCGGAATCCAATCTGCTTGAGATTTTGCTGTTTGTGCTCGGCGGTATCTTCTTAATCCTGATATTGGACATCTTAGTGAAGCAGGGTACTCAGGCATCTATGATAATCGCATCCGCTGGAGGTGCCCAATTATACAAACGATACATGCCGCTCCGACAACTGTCCCGGTAAACGTGGCGTGCCCGCACCCGCACCCCCTGTAGCGGACATCACAAGTGACCGTGTTATCGGCTGTATTGTCGGCTGAATCACCTCTGCATCCGGCTTGAATTCCACCGTCTTCTTGAGCGGCGTTTTCCGTTTTGTAATCTCTGGCATCGGAGCACTTGCCGTAGGAATCGTCGGTTTTGACGTAGGAATCTTATAAGTTGTCGCCACACCTCGTACCGCATTGAGCACCTGGCTCAACGGGCTTTCGTGCTTACGATAAATTTCGTCGTGGGACCGCCAACTCACAAACAATAAATTCGGATGCGTGTATTCTACGGTATAACCTATATTCCGTAGATTCCAAACAATATAAAGGATAGCGTCGCCAATATCAAACCGCGGGGTTCCTGGAATAAACTCAGGTACCACATACCATAGCGATTTCTCATTGCCGGGAACACGTGCTACCGCTTTTACCTTATTGTAAATTTGCTGTAAAACCATATTGTAAATACGTATTCGTGTACTATCCCGTTTCGCCTCTTCCGTATATAAGGAAGACGGCACAAGCATTGGTGGCACCAACGAATCTACTGGCATCTTGATGTTATATGCGTAATTATTTTGGATTTCATTCCGCCACTGTCGGTAGATGCTTCCACGCCGTCTAGTCTTCGCCGGTGGCGGCACACGCTGTCTTGTCTTTGTAGAGGCTCTTCTTGTATTAGAAACGGCGGGCGTACTTGAACGGGTAGATGAGTACTGGGGAACCTCCGCTGGTTCATTTTTAGCAACAATTATGGCATTATCTGCTTCTATCAGCCGCGTTCGTGAATTTATGTATGCTACCGACTATATCAAATTCCGTGATATTGATGTCAATAATCTATTGAATATCAATAAGTCGTGGGGTCTAGATAACGGCGATTCTCTTATTGGGGAAATTGAGCGTATATTAGAACTTGTAAAACCTGGGGCATCCGCTTATTTAATGTCTGATATACCAAATCTTACCGCGGTTATTGCAAATCTTAGTACCCACGACATTATTCTATGCTCTGCAAAAACCCATCCCAACTTACGAGTTGTAGATGCGATCCGTGCAAGTATGAGTCTACCAATATTCTTCCGTCCTTATATTCATAAGGAAACTGGACATATTTGGGTTGATGGTGCGGTTGGCGCAAATTTTCCTTGGGGATTATTGCCTTCTGATAAAGACCGCCGTGAATCACTTGGATTCACATTTGAACACACAATTATTAAAACACCTGTAACAATTTCCGAATATATATTTTCTATGATCCATTTTGAAGGACCCAAGAAAATAAAGTATTTGAAGGATAACTATCCTAAAAATATTCTTTGGTTTCCAAATCTACCGTTTCCTGTGTGGTTTATGCGATTTCAACAATCTGATTTTGAAATGCTTGCCTCAATTGGCTCTACTGCTGCGAATGAGTGGCTTACTTCGACATCCGCTGAGCATTCATATTCACGGTATCCTCAAGGAAAGAACGGAAGGAGTCCGTCTTGCGAGGACCGTTGTAATCCTTCACCATGTTCCCCTCTGCATCATACAGAACAAACGTTGGGTAACCCGAAATCTTCAGACCAAGAACCGCATCGGGATTCTTCTCCGCCTCAATCGCATTCAAGGCGACTGGCTGACCGCCGATGGTCATGGTAGAACCGAGCTTCTCAAACTCAGGCTTGGCGTGGTGGCAGTGCGGGCACCAATCCACATAGTACATATTGAACTTCCACGGGTTGGAAGCCGACGGCTCTACAGTGCCCTCAAAGCCCTCGCGTGTTGTGTGGCTGCGTGCCCATAGATAAATAAGAGCGAGTCCCACTACTACCAACAAATACGGCATGTACGAAAGTTTAAAGAGGTTAGCCATTCTTTACATAAGGAGTAGAAAATGCTTTCACGTGGTGTCCTGACGCAGTATCTCGTAAAACCTGATGGGGACGAAACCTGGTCGGTTGACGATTGGAGCCGTGCCAAGACGTTAGAAGCACGCTGGTCGGCACTTGGTATATCAGAAGACGACCGTCGGCGTTATATTCCCTGTGCGGTGCTCGTCGCAAAATTTCCGGGGATAGTTTATCCTGACGCCGTTATGAAACGACTTGGTGAGCTAGCAGTGGAAAATTGAAATGTGTAGGTTTGATTATACAATATGTAAAATGTCTGCTGGAAATCAGGAGTTTGATGCGAAGTTCTTTGATACTGCGTCGGCTGCCTGGATGATAAACAAGAAGAAACTAGGTAATTGTACGTATGTATATAAGTGTACTTATAAACATGCGAACGGCAAGTCCTGCGGAAAAGCGGTAACAATTCAATCCACTATGAACTGCTGGGCACACCGTGGCTCTATGAAAAAGAAGGAACTATAGGAAACCGCCGGTAGCAAAGTACTTACGGGTGCGTGAGCGGTCTAATGATTTCCGCTTGAGCGTCTTTTTTGCGCGGCACGTTTTCACTTTCGTGGTCTTAATTTTGCCGCAGCCGCTAGCGAACGTATTCAACTCAGTACAGAGTCCGTCAAAACTGTCGTGAGGAGCGTTCTCTTTGAGCTCTTGGCACATTGCTTTTTCAGCGCGGTAGAGCCACTCAGTGACCGCCTTTCTACCGCACGCTAGCTTCGGCACGTGTGGAACCGCCTTTAGCCACGCCTTCTGCCAAACGGGGAAGGGTAGAATATGGGGAAGAGATTCCCACCATAGTTTGAGTTTCGGTAATCGCTCAGCGATTGTCATCGTATTCCAACGGTTACGTAGTTCGGGAGTCGCTGGATGTGGTGGGGCACCTGGTATCGGCGTGCTTGTCACATCACTACACGGAGTTGTATACGCAACGGAATATAGGAAGTCCCAACCGATCATTGCCTGCTGCGTACACGACTGCCGCATCCACTTCTCATAACGTTGTTTCACGTTGTGCCACGTAGGATCCTTGCCGGTAATCAACTTCTGCTCACGGAGTTTACCATTTACGCGGTTATGAATACGGTATAACCAATTAGCGAACTCTTTTGTGTCGGTGGGAATGGGGTCGCTTGCGTAATACTCAGTGAGAGACGCACGGCAGAACTTACACGGTAGAGCGTACGGTAACGTCTCAAAAAATTGAAGAAGGTATTTTTGGTTTAGGGTGGATGCAGCAAACGCAACTAAGTGTAACAGCCGCCAGCCGCTCGGTCCCCAAAAGCGGGTATCCATTCTTACTTCCATGTGCGAAAATATCTGTGGTCCATATTACTATAATTCGTCTTTCCAACTCCGTTTGGCTCCTTCCCAAGTACCCAATGCGGGTCTCGGCGTCTTTACCCGTGAGGACATTCCTGCCGGCTCATGTATTGATGAATATACCGGTGAGGTACTTTCATCAAACCGTGTTAGTAATTACTCAGTAGAAGTGCGACCTGACTGTTTTGTTGATGCATGCGAGTTACCGCGCTGTTATATGGCGATGATTAATGACTGTTCTTACATTGCTCGGCGGGTCATTCGGCGTAAAAAGCGTTGGGTGGATATTACACCTAAGGCATATTTTGGAAAAGATAATCATCCACTGGTGACGAATTGTAAATTTGTATTGAACCGAACAGAAGGACGAGTATTTATTCATTCACTCTATGATATACCAGCAGGGTCTGAGCTCTTTATAGATTATGGTCCTGACTATTGGAATTACCATTAATTATTAATCTGATTGTCTCCCTTAGGACTCAAAGGGTCTTTTTGTCTTTCGGCAAGAAGGGCACGAATCTCGTCAAGTTCGTGTGTTTCCGCGGCTGTTGCCGCTGGTGCCTCTACAACTGGCTCTACCTTCGTAATAGTAAGTTCTGGGCTGCCCGTTAAATACTGCGTTTGATTTGTAGACGTTCCAGAATATACGATTTTTGGCAGTCGTTCGGCTGGCTCAGATGCTGATACAGGCACTGGTACAGCCTCTAAAGGTGTAATAAGTCCTGGTGGTGCTACTGGTGCTACTGGTGCTACTGGTGCTACTGGTGCTACTGGTGCTACTGGTGCTACTGGTGCTACTGGTGGCTTCATTTGCTCCACCATAAACTTTTTGAGATCCTCTAACTGCTTCATCACATCCGCCGTTGATACAGATGGTGGTGGCGGTTCGTGTGCTGCCTTTGCCGCCAAACACGCCTCGCACTTACAACCTTCAGGAAGTGTGGGTGTTGGTATATTGGGTCTGATATATGTAGAACCCCCTTGGCTCCTAAAAGAACCCCCTTGGGTCCTAAAAGAACCCCCTTGGGGTCCAAAGGAGCCAGGATTTCTAACAAAACTAGATGATTGTGCGGGTTCATGAATCAGTGTGTTTTCGTATGCGTTGTCTACATTATCGGTGTTGTATACATCATATGTATCATCCATTATTGTATTACGCACGGGTCTGCGTAGCTGCGTTGGTGTACTTGCCCGTGTATTTGTTAGTTGTATGCCTCCGTCCACCACAACATCGTCCGAAAATGTGGGCGTAGGTGCAATAGTTACACGGGATTCTTTCTTAAGTATAGACTTTGGCGTCTGTGCGACAGCTGTAGCCTTTGGCTTGTCTGCATTTTCTAAATCGGCTGGCTCGCCGGTCTGACCTAATGAGCTTTGTGCCGTATCAAGTAAGTCCCGTGCGGATTTCGGTAGTACCGATTTCGGATCGTGAACGAAACTCTTTACCGAATCCGGTACCGGCAGTGAGTCTACAAGTTTTGTAATTTGTGCCGATCGCCCCTTTATGGCTGTAACCATAGTACCCATTCTGCCTAGCACCGTTGTCTTTGCCGCTGCGTCCGCAGCGGCGGCGGCTGCTAGTTCCTCCTTTGTTCTTGGTCTACCGGCGGCTATTCCAGGCGGGGTCTTAACGCCCAGTGCACCCAGGAAATTTAACGCACCACTGCGCCGCATGGCATTTGTTCCCATTACCACACCCATCAAACCCACCAAACCTAGCGATACCGCTCCTAGAATTATGCCAAGGGAGGAATTATCCGCAGCCGCAGCGGCTACAATCGGAATGGTCGCATTCAATGATGGTGACGCACTCAGATTTACGAATAAATTGGGTCCTGGACTACCGGAGAAGCTCATAGTATTTAAAGAGGATGAGGAAAAACTGCCTGACACAGATATAGACATTGAAAGAGTGGGGGAAATGGATTGTGAATTTAATATACTGTTTGTGAGTGATAACGACGGGCTTGCCGTTTTACCTGGTGAAGGAGAGACTGTATCACTTGCTGCTTTAGATATAGTCAGTGACGATGACGACGATCTTGTCTGTGTTATGCTTGAACTAAAAGAGACTGAAGAACTTACTGTCTGCGATACACTTGCCGTAAATGATGGTGATACACTTGGTGACGACGACAACGACCTTGTCGGTGTTATGCTTGAACTAAAAGAGATTGAAGAACTTACTGTCTGCGATACACTTGCCGTAAATGATGGTGATACACTTGGTGACGAAGTACTTGACAGTGTTTGTGACGCACTAGATGTAAAGGACGGCGAAATGCTTGCTGTCTGTGTTATGGATGGCGTTACCGAAGCTATCATACACGTGTAACATTCCAAATAATACATATACACCTGCCACGGTGTACTCTTGTAAATCTCAATATAAACAGAAGATACATTTGGCTGACTTGTAAATGGAGATGTGTACATTATATTTCCAAGTCTTGTGGTCAAACTTGGCGTTGTATACAAAAGTGTACCACTCGGTGCGGTGTAAAACTGTATACCGGTTGGCGGATGGCTCGGAGTTGTTCCACCCCACCAATTACAATAATAAATAGGTGCTGGAGTAATAAACGATAACGTCACATGATATACCGATGCGTAAACAGGATTCCAATAGTTGGCTGGTGGCACTAAGCCAATCGGTGGTGCTGGTTGTATTATATTAGAAATCGTCGCTCCAGGAACAGTCAAAGGGAGATTATCATTATCTACAATTCCTGAGGGTGCCATTAATACACAAACCGTCGGTTGAGGCGACGGTGTTATAGATACACTTATACTAGACGAACCCGTCACAGATGCTTGTGCCGTAATAGATACACTCCTTGATAGAGTTATAGAACTACTTGCCGACAGTGAAGGACCCATAGTTTTTGTTACAGACGATGATGTAGAACTAGATGCCGATGACGATGCTGTTGCCGAGGGACTAGTGGTTTGTGTTCCAAACACCGATGATGATACCGTTGCTGACGATGACGGATCTGTAGATTTAGTTACAGATAATGATATAGAACTAGATGGCGATGATGATGCTGTTGCCGACGAACTTGTCGTTTGTGTTTCAGAAACAGATGATGATGCCATTGTAGTTCTAGACGGCGATGCGGTTGGTGACGCCGACATAGACTGAACCGGTCCCGTATATATTTCTAAGAATGCGGTATTTGTCGATGTAAACCAAAAGACGGCAAGGGGAGGACTGGCGGTTGATGTTGTGTATAAGGAGCCCGCAATCGGCGTCAGCCCTCCACCAAAAATATAGCTTCCTGTATTTCCAACAAGAAACTCGACGTTGGAGTTGGAGGCACCGTAAAAGACGAGCGAATAGGAGGCTCCGCCCGTCAGGGGATACGCAACGATTTGCCCTAGATTTGTGAGGGTGACAGCCTGTTGCTGGACTGCGGGGAAGGATCCAGGACTGGTGAGGGTGATTACAGCAGAGGCGAGCACTGGTCCTGTAGGTTGATACGCCGCATTTGCCGCCATTAACCCAATCGTAAATGTAGTATCACCGGCGGCTGCCGGCCAGTATTGTAGGGCAATACTAGTAATTCCTGTAAGTATGTAAGGGGAAGGCACCATAAAACTCACCGCCTGTCCGCTTGTCATAGGATTATGACAGCAGCCAACCCTTCCTGTAAACCACGGAGCTGGTAAGGTTTGTGTAACGGAAGGAGTTGTCGTAGAGGAGGGGGGAGT
>JAULBY010040121.1:0-13635 GCA_032358315.1 Ophiocytium majus
GTGGTAGGCGCAAGCCGCCACCACCACCAGTGCCCCCCCCAGCACTGCCGGCACCCGTGCTCGAGCCACCACCCGCCATGCCATTGACACCCGCCACCCTGGCAGGGCCACCCGCACCTGCTGCACCAGCAGCGGACATGCTGCGTGCTGTGCCTGCGCAGCCGCCTCTGAGACTCACCCTCCCCTAGCAGCACTGCCGTCACTCATGCTCGAGCCACCACCCGCCGTGCCATCGACACCCGCCTCCCTGGCGGCGCCACCCGCACCTGCTGCCAGCAGCGGCACATGCTGCGTGCGGTGTGCCTGCTGCGCAGCCGCCTCCCACCCTCCCTGGACGCCCTAGAGCTGTAAATTTCCCCCCCCCCTTTTTACGGCCCGCTTCAGAACTACGCCGTAAATCGTAGCGTAATTACGTTACGTTTTTTTTACGATTACGATTCCGGCAACCCTACACACTACGTTGGGGTGGGGGGGGGGGGGAGAAAGAAACCGCAGTGTTTGTGCAGCATGCGGAATGTCAGAATGTGGGCGCTTTGCTTACCTCTGCCACCGGCAACGGCGTGGCTTCCGCCCGCACTGCTTCAACGCTGTACGCGGGCGTCGCCCAGGACAGTCGTGAGGTCCGCCCGTCATCCGTACCATAATCTTGCTGCGTGTCAGCCTGCAAGCAGCAGAGCAGGTGCAGGCAGCGCAAATATGTGTCACTTTCACTCCACATCTTGCACGTTCGTCAAGCTGGCGTCGGCTGCACGTACCACAAAAGCGTGCTGTGTAGGTGTTTGTCGCTGCGTTTGCCACAGGTAGCGGCAGCAGCGGTGCACGCTGGTGCAGCGGCAAGAGCAGTAGCTGCGGGCTTAGTGGCAGGCTTTCAAGTCGTCAACTCTCACATGATCGGTGCTGTGAACAGCCTCCCATGCTGGTGGTGCTGACGGTACCGCGTCCAGCCTCGGTGGCACCATGTGAGCTGATCTAGCGTTGACAGTCAGAGTCGAAGCCAGGCCAGCAACTACAGCGAGGGGACGCGCGTGTGTCTCGCTGTTGACGTCTCTCAGCTCTCTGAGCTTGGGTGCGACAGACAGTTCCAGCACCGTTCCGATTTCAGAGGCGCAACTGCAAAGGCGCAACTCAAAAGCGCCGCAGGCGCAACATCGCAACGGCGCAAAGAAAAAATATTTGTTTTTTTTGTCACAGCACTAAGCGCATGAGGCAGCTCTGCAGGTGCCATGTCTCAGATTTCCGAGGCCCGCTATTGCCACGTGTTAACGACGGCGCTAGCCAGCTGTCACAGGCTGCTGCTCAAGCCCTGGCTCGCTGCTGAGTTTCGTCCCACCAAGGCATCCAACGCAGGTGAGGCTCATGCTGTGTGTGACCAGAAGATCGCAGCATTCGCGGGAAGCGCCGCAACACCCCGCCCGTGTCGGCATGTGCGCCTTCATGGCGGCACACGTGTCATTGACTATGCGCTGCCCAAACTCTGACGCCCATGTGTATGAGAGTGTCGACCTGTGCACATGTTGCTGTTCAACAACAAGGTGCTGTTCAAACACACGCAACGCACTGTGGTAGTAGCAAGGTTTGGAAGCAGCAGCAGCAACAACACCAACCTCGCGTGATCCTTTCTTTTACAATCCAAAAACGGCCCCCTCCGACTGGTCTAACCACCGCAGCACGCGCTCTCCCCCCCCCCAACCGGCAGAGCTGGAGGCAGCCGCCGCGGACCTGCCGGCGACGGTGGCGGAGCTTGCCGCAACAGTTCACGTGCTGGACGAATTCGAGACCACGGCGCCCAGCGTGCCAGTACAACGTGCAGCACTGGCCATGGCACAGCTGCGGCTGGAGGCAGTTAAGGCAGCGCTGCACCAGCAGGGCGAGCAGCAGCGCGGCGACGGCTGCCACACCCCGGCCACCCACGTACGCGCTGCGGCAGAGGTGCTGTCCACCACTGGGCTGCTGGTCCACATCGCCTCCTTCGTCGGCCACGGGGAATGGCTCTACGTGGCGTTGGTCAGCAGGATGCTACGTGCTGCCTACACATCTTTCGTCGCCGTGGAGCACGGGCTGTCCGCGGTGTGCGCAACACGGCCGACTGCAGCGGTGCTGTCCACGGCGCGCCTGGAGCTGGCGCTTGCGTGCGGATTGGAGGGCAGCCTGGAAGAGGCGATCAACGGGATCACCTTCCGCCATGCTGTGGGGCGCAGCGGCTCCTGGGAGGTCATTCAGCGCGTGCAGCAGCTGGGCATGGCAGTGGAGTTGGACGTGCTGCGCGGCGCCGCGGAGGTAGGCAAGCTGGGCACCCTGCTGCAGCTGTGCAAGCATGGGCTGCAGCTCCACCGCATCACACCACAACAGTGGCAAGATGTGGGTTACAAACTTGCATCTGCTGGCGCTAGTGACGCCGCGTTGGTTTGGCTCTCACAGCAGCTGCTGCTGCACGCACCATGCAGTTGGCCAGTCTGGTATTGTTACGCCCTGTGCTGCTATGCTGCGCAAAGCGGCCACCTCAGCACCCTCCAGTTCCTGATGCACACCGGGGGTGGCCAGGCACTCTTTGGCCCTCTTGTTAACCCCACACACGAAGAGTTGTACACCCCAGCCTACGCACACGTCCCGTGTTGTTTGACGCGGACAGATGCAGACGAACGAAAGCATCTGTGGCAAGTGGCAGATGCTGCTGCACTCAGTGGCAATTTGGCTATGCTGCAGTGGCTCTTTTCTCAGTCTTGCCAGGTTACCAATTTGGGAGTGTGTCAAGCCGTACATTGTGGGCACCTGCATGTGCTGAAGTGGCTAGCAGGCCAGGGCTTCCCCCTAGACATGGATGGCCTCTGTTGGCAAACACCATCGCTAGGAAGTCACGCGGTGCCACTGCAGCTGGAGTGGGTGCGCGGCTGCGGCGGCGGTGACTGGAGCCCAGATGGCATGGTCGGCATGATGCGTGTTGCCATGCTGCGCCGAACACCCGCCATGGCCCAGTGGCTGCGGGACCAGGGTGCTCTCTGGCCTGACAACGCGGATAATATTCTGTTGTCGGCGCCGCTAGACACACTGGTGTGGGCAGTCAAGGGAGGGTGCCCCTGGGGGGAATGGAACCCTCACAGGTGCAACTACGTAAGCAATGGGCGCCCGCGCATCAGGCGCCTGCTGCACCAGCTAGGCTGCCCCTGCGGCTGCCCACGCGGTTAGTTTGGCAGTGTCGGGTTGCTTTGCTTTGTCCACCCCAGTCCTGTGTGTTTCCTTGTAGATGTAACAGTTGTGGTGTTGGGCGTGGCTGTCGATGCAGTGTGAGCACAGTCACTGTCTTTTGTTGTTGTTGTGCCTTTGGCTGCTGCATGCTGCCGCTGCATGGTGCTGTGGCGTTCTCCTGCAACCATGCGTGCGTGTGCAAGGCTGCCTGAGTGTTTTGCGGCTGCGATGACTGCCAGTAGTAGCACACTACTGCAATGACTGCCAGCACACAAACTGATAGGGAAGCCAGCTGTAGCCTATCAGCAGCATGAGCTTGTGTCGTTTCAGCCACCTTCGCAGCAGTCAGTGTTGGCGTGCTGGTGCTGTGATCCTGCTCTGGTGACAGAATGAGTGCTGCGCTTTGCGGTAATGCGACTGAAAGCTCCGGCGCGTGCCAAATTGGTTTTACGAGTTTTTGATGCCATGTGCGCCATACACGTGTACGCGCGTTCTGTCATTGTGCAGGGCTTTCTGTGCTCCAAGTGGTGTTCATTTTGATTTTAAAAGGTGCCCTGCTGTGCACACGCGTGCTCGCCACAGCTCCTTCTTCTCTGTGCTCGACCTCTCTCTAGTCTCCCGTCGGCTCGGTGCCCTGCTGCTTGCTGCCCTGGTTGCTTGCACAGGCACTTTGACACCTCTGTCATTGCGCAGGGCTTTCCATGCTCCAAGCAGTTGTAATATACTTCAGTACGTGCTGTCATGCACGGGTGCTGGTGGCTACACATCCGCCTCTGCGACAACCAAACAGCACCGCGGCAGGTACCACACCGGTGACCTGCCTCTTGTGAGGCGGCTGTATGGCACTGCACAAGCAGCACATCGCAGGCCCCCCAACAGTATTGTTTTCGGTCATGGACAGGCATGTAAGCGCGTCTCCGATACATGTAGCCACTAAATTTGTCGGCCTATTGGGCCGGGTGGCGAAGCCAATGCCAGCTATTGGTGGGAGCAAAACTGTATAGCATGGAGCTGCTGACACGTGAGACTGCAAACATTGGGCCGCAGCCCCAACAGCAGCAGCCAGACGCAGCACACAGGAATGTACAGTGAAGAAAGTGCGTGCGCAACAGAGCATGGTCAACATATATTGACAAGGCACAGTGGTGCCGCATCAGCCTGAGGCATATGCGGCACAAACCACCCCAGTTTTCAGTGCCATAGTGTCTGTACCTTGCACAGGGGCAGCTTGCTGAGTCGCAACAGCACAGCAGCGCACTGGAAATTCCAAGTGCCGCCGCCACGCCATGCCGCGCACACACAGACATCAACCCCCACAGAGGCCCCCTGTAATCATCACAAGTGGCACTACACACGGCCTGCAGCAGTGCCGCCGCTTGCAGCTCGCATGCACAGCCAAACCCCCTGCCTCCCGGCCATGCCCTCTATCAACACCCACCCGTTGGGCATGCGCCACAGCACAAAAAAACCGCTATCTTCTACCACCCCTTGGGCTTTCTCACACACACACACACACCGGTGCCTCTCATAGCAGCACTATCAGCACCAGCGCCGCCATCGCCGCGAGCCCCGCAATGCGCCGCCGGCGCTCCGCCGCCTCCTGCCGCTTCAGGAACTCCTCGGTGTGGACGCCCAGCCCCGCGGGGGCGACTTTCGCTGAGACCCGCATGAAATTCCTGAGCTCTTTCGCGCCGCACTTTCGCCCGCCCACCAGACGGAACGTGTACGTCTCGCTGCCGCAGTGGATGCGGCGCGCGCCGCGGAAGGACGCCAGCGCCGCGTGCGCGCGCACGGCCATGGCCTGCTCAAACTTCAAGTTGAAGATGAGGTTGCCGTCGGGTGCTATGCCCACGGGCACAGGGTCTACCGTGGCGGGCCACCACACCTTGCGGCGGAAGGCGCGGCCGGGGAGGCACACGCGGCGCTTGACCTCGATTCTCATTGGGCGGAGGTGGCTGGCTTGGAGCGGCAGCTGGTGGTGCTGCTGCTGGTTGGTGCGTTGTGTGGTGGCAAAGCCGTCTGAGGCGGGTGTGGCGGAGGTGGTGGCGTAGGGGCTCGTGTCGTCGACGATCGCCTGCGGAGAAGAGAGGTGGTCAAAGGGAGGTGCGCACATGAGTGTCAGACACACACTACAGCAGGATGACAAAATTCGTGTGGTGTGCATGTGCACAGCATGGAAAAATCGTGGTCTTTCAGGCATGTACACGTGCATGCATGTGCATGTGGCAGGGTCCATTTGCCGCGGGAACACAGAAAATCAGGCCGTTTGCTGTTTAACTACTCACCAGGTACAACACCTGGTGAGTAGAGTTACAAACTGCCCCCAACCCTGGAACATACGACGCACAGTGACTCGCCGGGCATGACCCATTTGAGGTGCTCCAGACGTCCCAGAGCTGCACACCAGCGAATGCCAACTTGGATGATGCTACAACAGCAGAAGTGCTGGACTGCCGAGACTCAGTGTTTCTGCAGACATCGTGGTTGTAAACATGACATGCAGGCCTGGTGCTGCCGGGGGCGGAAGGACCGAATTGACGTCAGAATTACAACCCGCCAGCAGCGCTCGCAGCACACCGCGGTGCCTAGTACTCACCTCTGCCACAGGCAGCGGCTTGCCGTCGACATCGTACACAGCAGTCGCCGTTGCAGGTGCCTCCTTTTTCCCGGAGCCGGAGCGTGCCTCAAACATCTTGTTGGGGTTGTCGGTTTTGCTGCTGCCGCTGTCGCTGTTGAGCTGCGGACTGCGGCTCCGCTAGTCTGCTGTTTCTTTCCTGTATGTGCCGCTGCCAATGCACTACTAGCCCTGGTTCCTTCTTCCCTCTGTGGTGTGGTGTGAACATGGTGGCAGTCCTCCTCTTCGCACACCACAGCAACAACACGTGGCACGTGGTGCAACATTGGAACGGTCTGGCGCCAGTTCCAGGCCCGTTCCGCATCGGTTTCTCCGCCTGCCCGCACACACACACACACACAGCAAGCGGTTGTTGCGGAGAGAGGGGGGGGGCGGCCCGGCGCGGCGGCGGCACCTCAGGAGCTGGCGGGTGCTGCACAAGGTGCCCTGGAGGCACATCACGAGTCTTGGCAGCGCCCGCTGGACATCGCTGGTGAACTGAGAGCAGCACATGTGTGCAGACAGCAGCGCGCTCAGGCTGCGCCGCTGACAATGGATCAATGGATTGTAAATTGCTCACGCGCGCTGGAGGAGCGAGGGACATCCATGGGTTGCAACTGCAGGTAGAGCTCCACTTGGAGCGCGCGCAAAGCCTGTGCACGTGCGCGCAACTGACAAGTGGCACACCGTTTCTTCCCCACACCGTCACGGTGACGCACCCCTGGGGATAACGTGACACACGCGGCCATGTAGTACGACAGCGTGTAGTATGTGTCATTTGCACGTATGCACATGCCTTTTTGATCGTTAGCAATGGCATGTTTGATTGTGCTGTTTCCAGTCACACTCACGCCATGTGCACAGGGCTTTCCTAAGCGGCAACCATTTGCATGATACAGTATGAAAGAAACCTACAAGGCTGCTAAACCCAGATACTGCCGTGGCTGGGGCAAAATGCCAGGAAGCCTGTGGGGTGATTCGTCCACCTGGTGAAAAAGCACCAGACAGCCCCCACACCTACACGCGCCGGTGAGTGTCCTTGACATGTACAGTATGTGGTATGGGCCAAACACTTATGACCAGCCAGCAGAAATGCGACGCCGGGTAAATTTTAAACGGATGTAAAACAACTGTGTGTGACGATGATACTTTTCGTGGCATGCCAAGTTGTGTGCCTCAGGCGCGAAAAACATAATGCAACGTGTGGCCAGAGCTGGTGATGCATGCACTGCGGCTTGCGCCAGAGTTCGGGTCGTGCGCATTTGGGTGCAGGTGCTGCTTTAGTTGCGGCGGCAGCCTTTTGCCATCTCCGCTGTCAAGCCGTGTCACAGAAGGGTCAGAGGCACGGGAGAAAAAAACAGCAGAGCTATCCTGTGCAAGTGCACACACTGGCCGGCAGAGGACAAGAACGGTATGGTATTGACCAGGCAGCAATCACACAAGTGTAGCCCTGCCACTCGTGGGGGACCGCAGCTGCGGCCCGCAACGCCACCTAACTTCAACTACTTGAAGACCAACTCTCAGAGCACAACCCCCCCCTGTCACCAAGTCGACCTGCGCGGCTCCTCGCAGCACCTCCTAACGCACCAGCCGGTGCACTGCGCAGCCGCCGCCAGTGCTGCCCACCGCTTGCACTCAAACGCACACAGCACGCGCCGGCGCCTGCTGCCGGCACGGGTATGCGTGCCATCTATCCCGAACTGGTGGTGGCACCCCCAGCTGTGGTATTACGCACTGCTGCCGCCGCCGCTGCTGCAGGCGCTGTGCACCTGCTCCCACAGCTGCTTGATGCCCTCCCCTGCGCCCACCGCGTCGGTTTCGGCGGCGCCGAGCAGGGACAGCAGCTTGGTGGCGGCGCGCACGGGCTCGGCCGTGTCCGCGGTGCTCTTGTGCTGCGCCTGCTGCAGCTGCAGGGCTGCCTCAAACTCGTGCGACTTGCGCTCCGCTGTGAGTAACACCTGTGTTGGGGTGTAGATGTGGCAGGAGGAGCGGGGGGGGGGGGGGGGGGGTGTTGGCCGCCGGCGATACACGACTGCCAAACGTTTTGACTTGTTGTGCTACGGAGGGGCTTCAACGCTGCTGCGATGTGCAGCTTAGGTTGTCTGCGCTGAGCTTGGTCCAGGCAGGAGAGAGGCGGGAAGCACCAAGCAGCACGCGGCACTTTGGCAGCACTTGCGTCGTTGTACTTCGGAGTTGTGCAAGCATGTACTTGAAATACCACGACACAGACAATGCCTGCGACATGTCACTCCTATTGCTAAATTGTTGCCGTAGGCACCCCCGCCCGAGGTTGCAAATTTGTTCATGCATGCACCTGAAGTGTTCCAGTACATACCTCGAAGTATTAAACACTTCAGTACTTGAAAGTAGTTGCGCAGAAATTACGTAACCCGACAGTGAAGTGCGCTTCTGTGAATGCCTGTCTACCGCTGACCTGCCGCGGGAGGCGCGCCAGGCGCGCCACGTTGATGCCAAAGCTCTTTGGGCAGGGTCCGTCCTGCAGCGTGTACAGGAAGGTCACGCGCTGCGCCTCGCCCTCGCCCTCCACAATGCAGCCCATGTGCGCATTGTGCACCTGCAACGCACACAAAAAGGGTGACAGGAGGAGGGCGTTTCGTGTTTGCTGATCAGTTTTTGTGGCATGTGTAGTAAGAGGCGGTAGCTAGCTGCAGCTCAAGGTCTGCGAAAGCGAGGGAGCTGCTGCTGGCGCACGCGGGCTGGGCGAGCAAAGGCAGCGTGACAAAGTCGGTAACAGGGAACAACAGGCAATGTGGCCAGTGGTAGAGGTATGTGCGCATCGTATGAGTACTTGCTTCACCATGGGCACGCAATGCATCAGTACCAAGACATTGTGTACTTCTGACAAACACCTCGTGATGCAAATGATCCACACTCGTGGTACACACCAACACAGGTGCGGGCATTTCATGTGTGACTCATGTCAAAACATGTCGCAAAGTGCACTTTGCCCACTCCCCAATCCATGCCCAAAAGGGCTTTTGCCACGCTGTGCAGCAGCCGACACGTGTGATGCTCACCTGCGGGTGGTCGCCCCAGTCCTCAATGAGGCTGTGGTAGTGAGTGGCAAACAGCGACAGGCAGCGCGCCTTGTTCACCAGGTAGCTGCAGCAGCAGCAGCACCACGGCAGAAGACAGTGCAGCAGGAGGCATGCAGGGGCACGTGTTGCATGAGTGAGCCGTTTGTTGGGTGGCAGTCGCAGGCAGGCGAAGAGGCAGAGGAGTGTCGCTACAGTGCTATGTGCTCAACGCACCTCTGGTCCAGCCTCTACTTCAAATACTTGAGCAGTGCATGTTGCTGACACGTGTGGGCGCGAGCCGCACACTGCCCAAAGATCATCATGTCACCCCTTTGCGCGCGGGTGCACGCGCCTGTGCGCCGCCGTTCCAGCGCTTGTACCGCAAATCCCCACACGACCTGTTATCCTTACCCCCCCATAACCTAAAGTACTACCAACAAGTCAACACATGTGCTACGGGTGCATTGATGGCGCCGCGACGCATGGGTGCGGCATGGCCCAGCTTGCCGCTTAGAGCCACCAGGCGGTGCGCTCGTAAAGTGTCACATGTGCATGAGAAGCACACAGTGACCAGGTGTCGCTCACAAACCGCCGACACGTGCACACATGTGCATGAGAAGCACACAGTGACCAGGTGTCACTCACAAACCGCCTGACACGTGCAACACACATGCCGTGTGGCCGCATCGCACAAGCAAGCCTTGTTGGTAGTTGTACTCTGCAGCATCCCCAGCCCTGAAGGGTACCACTGACCGGTGCAATGCAGCAGGTGTGTGAATCACGAAGGATCTGGTGTGTGCCCAGGTGGATGAGTCACCCCACGGGCTTCGGCCTGGCATTCTACCCCAGCCACTGCAATACCTGCGCCACTTTTTACCTCCCCCCCCCCCCCCCCCCCCCCCCCCCCTTTGCAGCCACTCAGTGCGCAATCGCGGTGCCGTCAAACGAAGTTGTGCCACGGCCAAGCTCGTCCAAAATCACAAGGTTGCGCGGTGTGGCGTGGTGCAGAATGGCCGCCATCTCGCGGAGCTCAACGTAAAAACATACAATTACAAAAATGGGACAATAATACCAAGACATTGAATTACCTTACAAAAAATGAAATAGGATACCATGGTGCAGCCCACCTTATGACCGCGTGCGCAATCGCGGTGCCGTCGAACGTGCTGGTGCCGCGGCCGAGTTCGTCCAAAATCACAAGGCTGCGCGGCGTGGCGTGGTGCAGAATGGCCGCCGTTTCGCTGAGCTCAACGTAGAAGGTGGACTGGCCCGCGAGGATGCGGTCGGACGCGCCCACGCGCGTGAAGATGCGGTCCACGGGCGTGAGCTCGGCGCTCTCCGCCGGCACAAAGCAGCCAATCTGCGCGCCGCGCGGCGGTTACACAGCGGTTACAGGCAGTTACACGGTTACACATGCAACACGTGACGGCGGTGGCAGCTGCCGGCACAAAGCAGCCAATCTGTACGCCTCGCGGCGGTTACACAGCGGTTACAGGCAGCTACACAGTTACACATGAAGCGCGTGAGTTCGGTAGCAGCTGTCGGCACAAAGCACCCCAATCTGCGCGCCCCGCGGCGGTTACACAGCGGTTACAGGCAGTTACACAGTTACCCATGAAGCGCGTGAGCTTGGTGGAAGCTGCCGGCACCAAGCAGCCAATCTGCCCGTCGCTACACCACCGCAATGCATCATGCATCATTAGGCACTGTTGCAGTTCCAAACGCTAGCATGCACGTGCGTGGTTTGAGAAGTTCTTTTCTGCTGCTTTCAAAAAGGACATGACATACTACAGTAGTACTTTTGATAAGACAAAAGAAGTACGACGCAGGAATATGACGTGCACAGCACGCCGTCTTCGGCATGCAACCCAACTTCAAGTGCAGGGAGACAACTTCAAGTGCGCACCTGGGCGAGGATGGCGACGACGCACGTCTGCCGCAGCAGCGTGCTCTTTCCTCCCATGTTTGGGCCGCTGAGCAGTAGAAGGCGGTGCGCGTCGTCAGCGCCGCCGTCAGGGTCCGGCCCCAGCGCCGTGTCGTTGGGAATGAATTCCACGCCCTGTGAATGAAATTCATGAACACCGTGGAGAGTGGCACAACAGGGTGTCAGGCAAATGCAGCACAATGGTTGAAACGATGGGTAACTTTGAAATTCATGTTAGCGCAAGACACCGTGCTCAGCAGAAAAATGGTACTTAGCACAGGACATAGTGCCCCAGCACAAGGTAGCTCCGCAGGCCCAGCAGAACACATTGTGGTCACTAAGACGTTGTGCTCAGCAAAACATAACTGTGACCAGTGGCAGCAGTCCACAATGCACAATGCACCACAAAAAACGCTGCCACCTGTACAGTACTTCAAGTATCTCTGCGCCAGCGGCAGCGCAGCGCCATATACGGGCACCGCGCCTTTGCTCAGCAGAAGACTCCATGCTCAGCAGCAGTAAATGTGCTCAGCAGCAGCAGCCCAAAACGCAGCCCGCACCTGGTACGTCTGCGCCACACACGGGCGCCGCGCAGCCTGTGCTCAGCAGAAGGCTTCATGCTCAGCAGCAGAAGCTGTGCTCAGCAGCAGCAGCCCAAAACGCACCTGGTACGTCTGCGCCACACACGGGTGCCGCGCCTGCTGCAGCCGCACAAAGGGCTCCGTTCCCTCCCGGAACGCGGGCCGGCAGTAGCCGGGAGCGGCGCTCACAGCCGCCAGCGCCAGCAGCGCGTCCACGTGTGAGAGGCACGCCAGCGCCGCCGCCCACAGGTCCCGGTGGCCGTCAAACTTGGCAAACATGCGCCGCATCTGTGGCGGGCGGGTGCGGGTGGGGGTGAAGAGTGGTTTTGTTGGTGTGCATGTGTAAGCGTGCAAGAGTGCAGGTCATGGCTCTCGGCGCTGGTTTGTACAGACATACTCGACAGCTTTGCAGAGTAAGAGGCGAGAAGTGGCTTGAACAGGCAGGCATCGCGCTGCGGCCTGACACGTACTCTAGATTGTACCGGTGCACACATGACCCCATGGCTCCGTCCTAGCACTACACTAATCTTTCAGAACTTCACAGTTGAAGTGCGCACCTGCTCAGCCTGCCCCTCGTCCAGCACGCCGTCCGCCTCCGCGAGCTCCGCCAGCTTGCGCGTCACAAACGGGGTCCAGAAGCGCCGGAAGCCCTTGCGCTTGGACCTCAGGTCATAGTCGCGCGGCACCGCGCAGTTCTCCGGCAGCTCCAGCTGGAAACGCTCCTTGGCGGTGTGGAACCACTTGGCCGCTGAGCACCGCAGGTCCTTGCGAACCTGCGCGGCCAGCCGTAGCGGCAGCGGTGACGGTGGCGGCACTCTCAAGTTGCCTTATTTGTACCGCAATTTTGCCTCGGTTTTGAGCCACACGGGGTGCACACCGAAGTTGGGTGGATGCGAGTAAGGGGGCTGGAAGGAAGGAACTCTAACCCGCCACCAATGGCAGCACTGTGAGAAGTTGAAGGTGTGGGTGAGCCGGCTGATGAGCTGGCGAGGGCTGTGTTCATGCGCTAGCCGCGATGCACACACCAGTGCAGCAGTGCTTCACTGTACACATGATATATCCTCTTGCGAGTACGTACCTTGTCATGTTTACAAGCCACAGTGGCAGATACCTGAATGACAATACTTCAGTAGTACATAAAGCTGGTGTACATACATGTGCAATCTAAATGAATGTACTACTTGATGTAGTTCGAAGTACTTGGGTCATTTTCGGAAGCCTAACAAGCAAGGGAGTCGCAACGACAGGCACCCATAAACAGGCCACTGAACTAATGAACATGGCGTACGTACCTGCTGCAGGTGCCCTTCCAGCTCCTTCTCAATGCGCTTGATGTCCTTTTTCGCCTGGTCATACACCTCGTCCACCCCCTCCCGCGGCTTGATGGTTTTCGCCTTTTTAGCCTCCTCCGCATCAAAGGCGTTGCGGAACCAGCCAATGGCGGGGCGCAGGTCCGGGAAGCCGCCGCCCTCCTCCTCCTGTGCTCACGGGAGCGCGGTAGCAAGGCAGCACGCGCCTGTGAAGTACCTTTGTACTGTGGCACCAGAACGTGAGTGCATGGGTGCCGTACATGGCGAAAATATGCAAGCAGCAAAGCAGTGGACGGTGTGTATCTTGCTGGTGTGACAGCGCGGCCTTGGCGTAACTACATCTCTGTGTAACTTGTGGCATTTGTTTATGCACACCATGTACTCCAAAGAAACGAAGCCATACACACACACCCCCGGGCAGTTGCGGCCTGGCTTGTGGCGCATGGCCTTATGCACACCAGACACATCAAAGCACGGAACTCCACTCTAAAACTTCTGAAGTACTCAAAGTATAAAATAAGACGCACAATTGTCGTTTACACGCCAACACTTCCGAAGTACTCAAACCATGAAATCATGCGCGCATTCAGCAGTCACACGCTGCCCCCACCTTCAGCAGCAGGCACAGCAGCAGCGCTGCCCTATGCCGCGCCCGTTTGCCGCTGCGCGTTTACATGCTAATATTTCTGAAGTAATCGAAGTACAAAGTAACACGCACAATCATCAGTTACACGCTGCCCCCCACCTTCAGCAGCAGGCACTGCCGCAGCAGAGCCGCCTTGGGCCCCGCCCCCCCGCCGCCCGCCAGCAGCTCCGGCAGCGCCGCCGCCGCCTCAAGCCCGTCCAAAACCAGGCAAAAATCGCCAATTTTTCGGCGGGAATGCTTGTCAACCTCGTACATGACGGCGCGCGAGTCCGGGTGCTCGTGCGCGTGGTGCAGGCTCGCCATGGAGTGCACACGCGAGAGCAGGCGCTCAATGTCCTG
>JAULBY010040132.1:0-13635 GCA_032358315.1 Ophiocytium majus
GGGGGGGGGGGGGGGGGGGGGGGGGGGGGGGGGGGGGGGGGGGGGGGGGGGGGGGGGGGGGGGGGGGGGGGGGGCAGCGAGGCGCAATGTTTTGGTGCCTGTGAGGTGCTGTAAGTGAGTTGGTAACACAGTGCATGTTCTGACATTTGGATAAGGAGATGAGTTGTTGCATGTAAGGTGCATGGAATGTGTGTTGTTGCACTCCGCTTAGGCCAAAATTGCAACTGCGCAACCCGCTTACTTGAACTAGCAGTGCAGTGCCAACGCGCACACGCACACGTCCATGACGTCCATGCGCAGCCACTGCAGATGTGATAAAAACTTCAAGTTTGCAACCCCACACACTTCAACTTGCAGTACAGCGTGTGCGTAGCCGTGCCCCTGCGTAGTCAAAGTCCATGACGTGGGGGCGCAGCCCCTGCTGCACAAATGCAAACGTCAAGTATGCAACCCCACATACTTCAACTTGCAGTATAGCGTGCGCGTGGCCGCGCACCTGCGTAGTCGAAGTCCATCACGTCGGGGCGCAGCCCCTGCTGCAGCTCTCGGTAGTCGGGCACGCCCTTGAAGTACGACTGCCCGCGGAACTTGCGCCCCCACCACGACGTGTACGTCATCGGGCGCCGGTCCGCCCACAGCTGCTCGAGGTAGTCTGGCGGGAACTGCTGGTCGTCGTCCACTATCACCACGTAGTCCAGCTGCTCATGCGCCATCACCTGCTCGGCGGTTGGAACATTGCGGCGGCGGTGGCGGCGGCAGCAGTGCACAGTGGTCAGGCTCACTACTTGTGTTGTGTCATGAAAGGCTGCCGCCACAGCATGCTAAGTGCCACCTGGTTGGTACTTGGGTAGACACCGCTGCCAACAGAGCGCCCACTTGCTTTGACAGCGACAGCACATTGCATGTGTGTGCGCGCAACAGCAACGCATGCAGCAGCTAGCGGCTGTGTGGGTGACCGGAGTGGCAAACGCTGGACGTCAGCAGTCACCTGCTCACGGAAGCACATGCCAGCCCGTGCCAGCAGCGGCGCCACCAACAGCAGCAGCGGCAGTGTCAACACCAGCAAAAGCACCAGCATGAGCAACCGCCAGCACCAGCAGCAGCAACACCATAAGCAGCAGCAACACAAGCAGCAGCGCCAGCAGCAGCAGCAGCAGCAGCAGGAACGCCAGCAGCAGCAGCAGCAGCAGCAGCAGCAGCAGCCGCGGTGGCAGGGGCTTACCTTCTTGATGTGGAGGAACCGCGCATACGAGTAGAGATTGATCTTGGAGTGCATAATGTCCAGGCCCGGGAAGAACGACGCGATCGCATCCACCTGCTCCCACGGCACACCGCATGAAAACCACTATCAGCTGCGAAGACTAGTAGCGGCGGGTCACAGCAACACACACACATGGCAGGCGGCAGCGGTGTGCATAGCCGCCTGAGCGCCGCTTCCGCCTCCGCAGCAGCAGCTACTGCAGCGTACTTCAAGTGTACGTGCCTGCACCAGCAGCATTTGTCCGACCGGGGGGTGTGCTAGACAGCGAGCGGCATTGCTTGCCACAGGCAGCGGGCGCGCACTGCACAGTGCTGTGCTGTGCGCTTTGGCGGATGTTGCGCTGAGCACGCAGACACCACCGTGCGCTCAGCAACAGCGGCGGCGGCAGCAGCGGTGGCTAGCGCAGTGCTCAGCAGAGCAGCAGCAGCAGTGCTCAGCAGAGCAGCAGCAGCAGTGCTCAGCAGCAGCAGCAGTGCTCAGCAGCACTGCTCAGCAGCAGCAGCAGCAGCAGCAGCAGCAGCAGCTGCAGCGGCTGGTGCAGTGCGCAACAGAGCAGCAGCAGCCGTTGCGGCGGCGGCGGCGGCACGCACCTGCCCGCGTATGACCGGGTTGTTGTTCCATATGTGCAGGCGCACGCGGTAGGCCACCGTCTGGTCGTGCACGAGTGACTGTATGGTGTCGTGGAGCAGGTGCACGCGCCCCCACGTCACCATGAACACGTGTATGTCCTGCTCAGCGGAGAGGGGGGGGGGACAGCAGCGGCGGCGGCAGAAGCAGCAGCAGCGGCGGTGGCGGCGGCAACAGCAGCAGCAGCATCGATGGCGGCGACAACGGCAGCGGCGGCAGCAGCAGCAGCACAAGCAACAGCGGCAGCAGCATTGGCGGCACCGCCAGGCGAGCAACAGCAGCGGCAGGAGCGGAAATGCATCAGCTGTTTAAGCGCACAGAGTGTCAGCTGTGGCAATGGCTACAGAAAACAGGGGGCGGAGCGCAGCGGGCGCGCCGCGGCAAGTGCACGCCTGCCGATCACCAACCAGTCAGCTGTGGCCACATATAGAAATGGAAATGCTTGTAGCAGTACACTGTCATCAGTGACGGGGGCGCAAACACGTGTGCACATTCATGCAGGGTGTTCCTTGGCGGGAGCGGGCCGCACCTCCTCTAGCTCCTGCGACCGCGGCAGGCTGTTGACGTGCTCCAGCTGTGCCATCTTTGACTCCTTGCTGATCAGCTGCGCGCGGCGGATGGCACGGCGGCGGATGGTGCAGTGCTTCAGTGTTTTTCACGTCTGCAACCAAGTGAAAGCAGGTACACGCGGGGCGCTAGTGCGCAAAGACATGTCGACTTTTGTGTGAACACTTTTTTGCGATCACACAAAGACGCATTTGCCTGTTCGGCTCAGGCGCCAGCAGCGCACTTTGTGCTCGAGCCCACCGGCTGTCTAGAGATCTCGAATAAGGCGCGTGCTACGTGGGGCCCCTGCGGTATGCCCAGTACATGACATGCAAACGACCGCGGCAAGCACCCCAGAAACGGCTAAAAAGTAATACCCCCTTGCTGCTCAGCACAGTGGTGGCGGCAGCAGCAGTTGTCACCAAAAAGGTGGTCGTTCTGGTGACGGCACGCACAAATACCTGGGCACGCAAATGACCCCGGCAACCACCCAAAATACCAACAAAAAACTCGTTGCTGCTGAGCACACACGGCGGCGGCGGCGGCGCTCACCGAGAAGGTGTTGTTCTGGTGGCGCCGGTAGTAGTATATGGGTATGCGGATGTACTGGATGCGCGAGGGTCCGGAAAGTTCCAGCAGGCGCAGAATGAACCCGCGGTCCGTTCCCTTGGTCAGCCAGGAACTGTCCGCGTGTTTGAAGTCCGCCTCCGTCAGGTGGTTGATCAGGAAGGCCTGCAGGGGGGGGCGAGGCGGGCGACGCACCTCCAACTTCAATGGTGACAACTTCAACTCAATAGTGGCTTCTTCAGCTTGCAGGCGCAAGTGATCCGGCGCGCCAGCGTGAGTCCACGGCCACGTCTCTCTTCAAACCGTTCGTTGCGCGGGCAGCGCCGCAACGTACTTGCCTACACACAAAGTCTGCCACTGCCGCGGATAGCTGAGGTTTGAAACAGCACCTGCACAGCTGCCCAACCTCAACGACAGCTTCGCCGCTAGCTCTGGTGCCAGCACTGGGGTGACGCCGCACAATCAGCACGCGGGCTTCCATAACAGCTGCCATCCCTTTGGCTAGTCCAGCCAGCACTTTACAGTGCTACGGTGCCCTGGCTAACGTCAACATCGAACTTCGATTTGGAAGTTGGTGTGCCACAGCTGCGCACAATGCGCAGCTGCACAGGTGCTCGTTCCCTGCCACGGCGCGCGGCGCGCAAGCACAGCGCCCAGTCCACCTCTTCACACCTAATCCGAAGCATCACCTGAGACGGTGAAACCAGTTCACTCAAGTGGCACGGGTGGCGCGCGGCACGTGTTGTGCAGGTCCAGCAGCCGCGGCGCCCATCACCAACTTCAACTTGGAGTCAAAGACCGTGCACCTTGAACTACCGCAGGTGGCCGCAGCGCGACCGTGCGCAGCAGTAGCCGTGGGCAGCATCGACGCGACGGTGCTCAGCACTAGCCGTGGGAAGCATCGACTTGGTCCTGTGACACTCACCCACTGCCACATACTCTGTAGTATCAAAGGCAGCCTGCTACGCGGGTGGCCACAGCGCCACGGCGCGGCACGGATGTGCGGTCGCATTGCCCAGCGCCAACTGTAACTGATGACACCCCTTAACGCCAACATCAGAGATGGCTAGCTCACCTTGACGCTGCACGGTTGGCCGTAAACCGCACTCCCCCGGTGTCAGCTTCAACTCACATGCACCCTAAACCTCAACATCAAAGGCGGCTCACCTTGAAGCTGCGCGGGCGCCCATAGTACCACGGCGCGGCGCAAAAGCCGGGTGCATGTCGGCGTCGAGCGCGCGCGTCTCCCCACCAACTTCAACTCACAACAGCCCTAAACTTCAACATGAAAGCCCCAGCCAGCCCAACTCACCTTGAAGCTGCGCGGGTGCCCGTAGCGCCACGCGGTGGCGCGCAAGTCAAGGTGCGTGTCGGCGTCCAGCGCACGCGTCTCCCCACCAACTTCAACACACAACATGCCTAAACTTCAACCTCATGTCTCTATGACCAATACACGAACTTTAACATCCAAGCCAACCAGCCCAAGGTCACCTTGAAGCTGCGCGGGTGCCCGTAGCGCCACGCGGCGGCGCGAAAGTCGAGGTGCGTGTCAGCGTCCAGCGCACGTGTCTCCTTTGAGAAAGCGCCCACGTAGCTGCCGTACGTGAGCCAGCACTTGCCGGCGCCGTACGCGTCGTGCACCACGCGCAGCGCCTCGTCCGTCAGCAGGTGGTCATCGCCGTCCAGCACCAGCACAATGTCGTTCGGCAGCGCCTCCTGCGTGCACCGCACGGGGGGAGGGGGGGGGGGGAGGGGCATGTGCTCAGCAGCAGGGGCGGCGGCACTGACAGCAGCGGAGACAGCACTGGCGGCGGCGGAGACCGCGCCGGCGGCGGCGGAGGCAGCACTAGCAGCAGCGGCGGCGCTCGCCTGCGGCGGCAGCAGCGCTGAACTGCGGCGGCCGCGACAGCGCCGGCAGCAGCGGCAGCGCTCAACTGCGACAGCAGTGGGCGGGTACAGCGTAGGTAGCGGCGCAGACAGCGCCGGCAGCAGCGGCAGCGTTCAATTGTGGCGGCAGCAGCGGCAGCGAGAGTACCGGCAGCGGCAGCTACAGCGTCAGCAGCAGCGGCAGCACCAGCAGTGGCGGAGACAGCGCCGGCAGCAGCGGCAGCGTTCAACTGCGGCGGCGGCAGCGCTGCGTTGCGGCAGCAGCGGCAGCGCCGGCAGCAGCGCTCGCTGCTGCGGCGGCGGACAGCTGCTATGGCGGCGGCGGGGGGGGGGTGCGACCACGCAGGGTGCGGGCTGCTCTGACGGGTGTGCATACACAGGAGCGCGCTGCTGTGGTGCACTGCAGCGGCGGTGCGGGGGCGCCTGCGTGCTCGGGCGCCGTGCTCAGCAGCACACGAGTGGGTGCTGGTCAGCAGCAGGGTGTGTGTGATGGTGTTCAGCAGAAGGGCCCCTCTCACCTTGGCTATCGCCTGGAAGCCCAGCCATTTGGTCTGCGCCGGGCCCAGATTCACCTTATTGGTGAGCAGCCGCACCCGCGGGTCCGTGCGAAACCTGCGCAGACAGTATACAAATTAGCAGTCCTAGATGAGTTTTCATTTCTATATATATATACATACTGTATACTTCAGGAGTACCATGTACTATGTAGTATATACTTCCAAGTATACATACCGTGCGTATAAACTTCGGAATGTACATATGTGAAATCAATTTCGTGGGGCACAAGGCTTTCGTGACATTGAGATGGTCGCTGAACCGGAGCACGCATTTGTTTGGAGTACGTCTAGAATTAGGACATGGTGTATCACTTGTGTCTGTGTTTTTGTATAGGCATGTTGTGGTCTGTGACACATCTCTGGACTTCGCACAGAAGCGACAGCGACCTGTGTCAGTGAGGTACGGCGCACACGCTTTCTATACCATGTCTTATTTGTGCTGCACTCCAATATACTTCAAAGTACTCGAAGTATATGGTCACATAAAACAGGGTAGGGTCACACCTTTAGGACTGCACCGTAAGGTACCCGCCCTGTATGAAATAGCACATCATTTGGGGTCAGAACTACTTTGTGTTGTTGTTATAGATAAATTATCATTTGTCAGTGAAAGGCCTGTGGACCGCTACACTACAGCCACAACAGCGCCATGCATGAGTCCGCCTGCTGCAAGAGCCCAATGAGGTCAATCAGTTGTCTGCCGGCCACGCAGGCGATGGCTGGTGCAGCAGCGCCGTGCATGGCGCTTCCTGTTAACACCCGAAAGAAAAACTTAATAAGACACACAATGCCCCATGGCGGCTCTGTGAGTTGAACGTAATGGCTGCCGATGTGGGGTGCCGCCAGGTGTGACAGCACACGCGACATGCACGCTTCAACGCTGACAAAAAAATACTCACTTTGCTACAGAAACCAACACCGTACGCTGCCGCTGCAGTGCATATGTGGCGCCTGCCACGGATGGCTTCTTGACCACGCACGAACACATTTCGAAGTGCTGCAGGGGCTTAGAGACTACTTCTGAAGTACTATAAGTTGGCTAGCATATTTGCATTTGCTACTGCTGCGGCCACATGGGCTTGCCCTGCTCTAGGCAGCCGTCCAGGCAGCGCGAGCGCGGCGCAGCCGGTGAAACCGCAGCCAAAGTGGTGTTTCTCACACACAGCTGGGCTGTGCACTTGCTAGTGTTAGAAATTTTCAAAGTGGCAGAGTGCCTGCCGCCGCTCCCGGCGCACCTATGCCAGACCGTTGATTCGCACACACATTTGGGCTGCTACTTGCACTGAGCCTCTTCGGAACTGCAAGTGAGAAAAAGCTACAGGGTGGCACCCCCAGAGGCTGGAGCCCAGATGCCAAACCCCGTGGGGTGACTCATGCACTCACTTCAAAGTATTCAGAAACTAAGTATAACCCAACATAGACACGCTGGCCCGTACCCGTGTGGACTGGGGATGCTACAGAGCACAATACTACCAAGCCTTTGCTGGCAAAAACCAGCCGTCTGCGCTGCCATAGGCAGAAACCATGTTCACAACGTGCGGGCCGAAGCAAACTTTTCTGCTGCCCATAGCACACGTGCGGGCTCTCTGATTGTTGCCTGTCTGTTATTTGCCGCTGGGCGGCATGAACTGCTCCGCCCATCTCGCACTGTGGCTACGCCAACGCCAACGGCAGCATTCAGCAGCGACGCTGCGCCACCGCATGCAAGTGCATGCCTGCAGAGGCGGCGTCCCCTGCAACGGCTGAGTTCAAGCCCAACCGCTGCCACTTACAGCATACTTCAAGAAGTACCTCAACAACTCCTCAACTAACTATAACACACAGACTTGTGTTGGTTTACTACCCTGTACGTTCATTGGAAATGCACGACTGCAAATGTTTGCTTGCATGTGCACAGGCCACACTACTGGCTTCTGCGCCAAGCCACAGAAAACATGGCGTGTAAGCCAGTGTGTCCGGGCTCAGCAGTGCTTTGACCAGCGCCAACACTGAAATACCTATTGATGCACAAAATGCCAGTAACAACATCTGACAGGAACATATACCTTATGCCTCACGCACCAGTGTTGTAGAGCTACACTTGGCTAATTTGCTGGCTACCCATCCTTAGCAGTTGCACGACCATGTACCTACATATAAGTGAATATGGTATTTGACAGTGAGCCATGCACGAGCAGGGTGACATACCACAAAACGTTTTCAGGTGCCACTGGCGTGCAGCTCCGCTGCTTGCTCTGCTTTGGCTGCCGTAAAAATAACTGGTCACCTGCATAGGTGCTAACAGACTTCATGCACTGCCAGTGCTCCAGGTGAAAGGTGCCTGGACAGCCCCTGCTGTGTGTGACTTTGGTACAACGTGTCAACTTCAAAGTCGAATAAATTAACTGCCAGACAGGCGGCGTTTCCACATGTTGCTCACGCAAATTCGGCTACAGTGCCTAAAAGCGGCGGCTCAGCAGCCCCTGCGGAGTGTCACTTCAAGAAATAACAAACTAACATCAACTTCAACATTGAAGATGCGGCGCTCACTTGATGTTGAGCAGCGGCCCCGTGTTGTCTGTGGACCCGTCGTTGTAGGCCCACACGCGCACGCGCGCGTGCGACTGGCGCAGCACGCTCTCTATCGCCTCCACCACAAAGTCCTCCGCGTTGTACATGGGCACGAGAACATGAATCATGTGCGCAACCGCGTACATGTGCGCCGGGTACGGCAGCGCGTACACGTCCTCGTACTCCCCCCCCGACACCCGCGACCCGCTGCCGCCCAGCCCAAAGGCGCCCCTCCCCCCCCCCCCCCTCCCCCACACCGCGCGGCACACCAGCTGCAGCACCAGCGCCGCCGCCGCCAATGCCACCAGAGCCGCTCCCGCCAGCACCAGCGCGTCCCGCCCCTGCGGCACCTCCCGTGACCGAAGGGCCAGTCGGACCCTCGCCACGCTCGCCCTCACGGCCGCCCCCAGTCGCCCCGCGGGTCGCCGCCGGCGACGGTGCTTGTCGTCGTCATGGTCGCTGGCGCCCCCTCCTCTGCTGGATGGACCACCCCCGGCGGCCCCCGGGCAGCCCCCTGCCTCGTCCTGCACCCCCCACTCCGGCTGAGCACTGTTGTGGAGCAGGGCCTTGGGTGTGGGCACGCTGCCGCTGGGGCCCGCCCCTCCCCCCATGGAGGCTGTTGTTGGCTGTGGGAACCAGTGTGCAGGCACGTTTTAGAGGGGGGTGAAATGAGGCCGCAGCTGCTGGGTGCGGGTGCAGACAGGCTGCAAGTGTACCAGCAGCGGCGGCGGCAGCAGCAGCAGCAGCAGCAGCAGCCGTTCGGGCAACAGCCAACCTGTACAGTGGAGTCGGTGATGGTGGAGCCACGCTAACGGCATCTGCGTCCACAGTCGCTAATGTTGTGTGAATCCCTCTGCGCTGTGGTGTGATGCTGCTGTGTGCAGGCACAGTTGAGGCTGGTCTGATGAGAAATAGCCACCAACTCTATCTGCCCGCGCGTCGACTCCCGCCCCGCCCGTGGCCAGAGGTGCATGCAGGTTCGGCGCCGCCAGGGCTGCGCCACAACAGCAACAGTGGATGGAGTGGCTGCTGGCGTCCTCCCTCACCTGGGCTGCCTGCTGGCTAGCAGCAGGTTTGTGCCAGACCGCTGTCGTTCTCAGTCGGTATTTGCCACCCTTGTCTCCTCGTCACGCCCGCCTCCCTCCTCCGCGCTGCTGCACGCCAAGGCCGCAGCGGCTCGTGTGGTGTGTGCGTGTGTGCAGCTCCTCCCGCGCTGTGAAGCAAAAGTGAAGCAGACAACTCAGGCAGAAAGTCTCGCCATGTGCCTTCCTTCTAATGGGTGCTGCTGCGGGCGCTGCCTCGCCCCCTCGTCACCCGCAGTTCCGTGCCCCACGTCCTCCCCCAGCGCAGGTGCGCTCTTGACAACGCCTCTCATACCTCAGAGACCTCCTCGGGGTCTGCCGGTCGGGGTTCAAAACCCCCAAAGAAAAGGGGGGGGGGCGGGGGGGGGGTTGCTCAGCAAGACGCTGATGAAACGAGAATTCGAAAAACGCTCAGCTGCTTTCAATTGATAGTCGAGAGCTGAGAGAGAACGCACCAGCTAGGAAAGTGCCCGTGGGCTGGCACAACGGATGGGAGAACCGATGCCGGCTGAGATCGATATCCTGCGATAAGAGTGCTGGGGCGGTGGTGCTGATGCTGGGAGTGCTGGTGGCTGGCTGACGCCAAGACAGCTTGTCGGCGGCGACTGCCTTGCACTTTACAGAGGGAGAGCGTGGGGAGTGTGCTGTGTGTCGACAGCAGCAGCAGGGCGTGAAGCCCACACCATGCCTGTCCAATGAGGATCAAGAAGTACAAGAAAAAGGCGCGCGTTTACGTTGCAGCGGCCTCCAGTGGCAAAGGTGGCGGGGGCTCGGGCTCAGAGGGGTCAGATGGCGGCCATGCCGCACAGGAGGCAGGCACGCGTCGTGTTGCCGCTGACGGGTACCGGAAGGTGTCTGCGCCCACCGCGCAGGGCGTTTCTGGTGAGGGTGACAGCGCCAGCAGCCACAGCGACAGTGGCGCAGGCAGCAGCAGCGCAGCAGAGGAGGATGGAGCCGGCGGCGTGCTCATCAGCTTGGATGACACCGCATTTCTGCAGCACCCACCACGCACAGTTGCACTGGTGCTGCCGCCCCTAGCAACAGGCGCTGCGCCAGTGCCAAGTGTGGCAGCGGGCGCAGACGGCAACATCACCGGCATTTCAACATCACCACTGCCAGAGCAGGAGCAGGACCACCAACAAAATCGTCGCAGCACCAGCAGCACGCGGCGTGCCAGCGCCGCCGCGCCGGCACCACCAGACCTCGCCGCCGCCGACACACGAGCGGCGCCGCCACCAGACGGCGCAAGCCAACCCCCAACACCGGATGCAGTGGTGCTGCGCCCCGACGCACAAGACGAGCCCCAGCAGGCGCAGCAGCAGGCGGAGGTTGCAGCCGCCGCGCTCCCGCCGCAGCCAGCCTCCACTTCCCAGGCGCTGGCATTGCTAGCAGCGGCGGGCAAGACATGGGAGGGCGCCACCGCTGACGCCGCCGACGGTGATGGCGGCGGTGATGGCGGCGACGATGGCGGCGCTGGGGGGGCGGAGGTGTCAGCGGCGGCGGCGGCGGCGGCGGCGCGCGAGGGCGGGACGCTGTGGTTCAAGGCGGAGCGCATGGTTCACTTCCTGCAGGTGCTGTGGCTCGTGCGGCGCGTGCCCGTGGACCCGTGGCCGGCGGCGTTCGAGTGGTTCTGGGCGTGGAGCAACGTGGCCACGGTGTTCGCGCGCAGGTGTGTGTGTGTATGTGGTACTACTGAGTAGTAAGTAGTAAGCCGGTTCAAACTTACCCGATGCGGTCACCTAGGAAATTTGCAAACCAAAACCAAACGCGGCACCCAAAATATCTCCAACCTCGTAGTAAATGTACATGACACCTGCTAGGCTAGCTGGAGCCCTACAGAAACGCGGGTGGCCGCTGCCGGCCTCCAGAGTTCCTGTTGTGGTATTGGGTGGGTGTGCCAGACACCAGCGCCAAGAACCCAGAATTCTGGCGCCTTTGAGCTGCCTGCAGGCGGTTTTGTCGTATTTTTGTGTGTGTCGGAGTTGTGCAGGGGTGCGGTGCACGGTGTTGTTGTGGAACTGCTGCTGCTGAGCCGGTTCCTACCTGCTGTTGCTTGTCAATGCTGGTGCACGCACCGAGGGAGGAGACGGGGGAGGACATGTGTGCCTAGCGAACACACGAGTAGTATTCACAGTCTGAAGAAATACCATGTGCTCACCCGGTCATAAGGCTGTTGCCACAGCCGATGCCTTGCGTCACTGCCGTTGCGCAGGCCAATGACTGCTGCTGACATTTACAATTTACTGTAGGTCTCCATGGTTGAAGTTGTCAAGTGTAAATGCTTCAATAGGTCCAGGCCCCTGGTAGGTGATTGCTCACATTGGTGCTGGGGTAGGCGTCCGACACGCGGACTTTGCCCCTGCGGTCACAACACAGGTGATAATGGCCGTGCACATGGCCCTGGGCTGAGCACGCTGTATCGTACCTACTAGTAGTCTTTATTCACTTCAAACGCTACTGCCAGACTGACTGGTGTACCCTCAAGGCCAACTTACAGTTGAAGTTGACCCCCCCCCAACGACCTGTGGAACTTCATGCACTGTAGTAGTGCCTCTTGTGGTAGGCAAGGACGCCTGTCAATCAAGTGATGGTGCCGCTGTAGGCAAGTTGCCATTCCCTCTGTGGCGTCAACAGCGCTGTCGCCACCAGCGCCATCACCGCCAACTGCGGCATGGCCCGACTTGGCCTCACTGCCGCTGTGGTCAAGGCAGCCACTCACTCACATAGTACATTACTACACGCCGCCCCATGCACCTGACGCATCCCTTGCCTTACAACAACCCTGACATGTACTTCGGCTTCATGTTAGGTGGCTGCTGGCCCTGGTTGGTGACCAAACCTTGTTCAGCCAGCCTATTGTGGCACACATCTGAACTATTGCTAGGACCGCGTGTTATGTGGTGACTGTGGAAGTGAGCCCCCACATTGCCAACACCAAACACTCCTTGCGCCACCCGCACCGGCCAGTAGTGGCGCCCCCACTTGTAAGGTTGCACAAGGCGTGTACTGTTGTTTAAAGATACACCGCGTATATATATATATATACACCGTACATACACCGTCATCACGCTGTCCGATACAAAAACCATGTGACGTAACACACCCGCATATGGCGTGTATGGGTGCAACCCGGCACACCGTCTGCAGCTCAGTGGTGTGTGAGCTATCCAGCTCCTCTCTGTGCAGAAAAATGTGCCTTTCCCACAAGTACGCGCATCCCCATCCTACCACCCTACCCACTTATACCCCCCCCCCCCCCCCCCCCCCCCCCCCCCCCCCCCCCCCCCCCCCCCCCCCCCCCCCCCCCTTCTCCCCCCCCTTTGCAGCCCCCTGCCGATGCTGCTGCGATGGGGCGAGCGCCGCGCAGACTACTCTCTGCCCGACGGCCTCACGCTGTGGCACTACCGCGCGGTGGTGGGCTATGCGGTGGAGGCGGTGCTGCCGGCGTTTGTGGCGTTTGTGCTGCTGCACGTGCTGGCCATGCCGGACTACGCGGACGCGGCGGCGCGCGCGCGCTGGGAGCGGCTGTTCCTGACGCACTGGTGGACGCGCAGCGTGAGTGTGGTAATTTGGGATGGTGTTACCCAGGATGTTGACTTGGTTTGCGCGCATGTTTCTGAGGATGGTTTTACAAATATAGTTGCCCACATATATCCCACCTGCTCGCGAGTATCTGGCCTGTTTGCGTGTGTGTGTGTGTGTGTGTGTGTGTGTGTGTGTGTGTTTGCGGTGCCACCCACGCCCCGGCAAGAAGGGACGCACTGGTGAACGCGCAGCATGAGTGGCCGTATGCGTGCGAGTGGGTGTGTATGTTTGTTGATGTGTGTGTTTGTGGCGATTTCTGGGTGTGTTTCCTGCCCGGCAAAAGTGTGTACACGTGGTAGAGTATGGATGGGGCGACTGTTCCTGACACACTGGTGGACACGCAGCGGGAGTGGGGTCGATGTTCCCCGGATACTGGGTTGCTTTTTGCATGTACTTCAGAAGTACTCAGAAGTATACTACCAGAAGTGGAAGGCTTTTACTGCTCACTAAGTGCCCACATGCCCCATGTGCTCGCATGTTTTTGGCTTATTTGCGCGCTGGGAGCGCCTCTTTCTGACGCACTGGTGGACGCTCAGCGTGAGTCGTTAAAAAATACGGTACTTCTTTCAAGTACATGAAAACTCACCTAGGAGCAATAAACTTTGAGTCTCCCCACCGGTATGGGCCGTCACCCTGGGCGGACCCGCGCAAGCATATTTACGGGAGACCTAGAGTTTATCGCTCCTAGATTGAGTTTTCATGTGCATGTGTGTGGGTGCGCTCCTTAGTGTGTGCGTGTGTGGTGATTTTGCGGTGTGTTTTTCGTGCCCGGCAGAAAGTGTGTACACGTGGCAGAGTATGGATGGGAGCGAAGGCATGAGTCAAGCTCCATGCGGTCCGAAAACGACGTGCCCGAACCCCTCTGTCAGGGGCTCTCATGCCACCAACTCACCCATCTTCCCCCCCTCCCCCTCCCCCCCAATCCCCCCTCCCCCCACCCCCTTCCCCACCACCTCCGCACCTGCTGCACTAC
>JAULBY010040143.1:0-13631 GCA_032358315.1 Ophiocytium majus
GGAAAAACGATACGGTTTTTGAAATGCATGGCCAGCCTCGGTTAAATCGGATCAGGTGATAGCCATATCGGGAAAACCCGTAAATACAGGCCATGGTTTCGGACAATTCAATCGCTACTGCCGCCGTCGCTGCCGCCGCTGTCGCTGTCGCTGTCGCAAGAGCCCGAGTCGGAATCCGAACCGGAACCGGAACCGGAGCCTGAATCGGAATCGTTGCAGGAGTTGGCATCGGAAGAATCCGAAGCCGCAGAATCCAGCGGCTCGCCGTAACGTTCGGAAGCGGAGCTGGTGTAGAAATTCGGGTCATTGGCAACATCGCCGGAGTTGGAACCTGGCCCGCTTTGCCCGGTTTTTTTCAGCGAATTTTGAACCAGCGGTATCGCGACCAGCAGGAAAATGCAAACCACGATGAAAAACAGCATTGGCGTTACTCCGGCGGATTGGAAAGTGTGGTCAGAAATTTCTCATGTATATGCGATGTGCCCATTCAGACTCGGCCAGGATTGAAATATTTTCAGGCGGGATTTTTTTCGAGCAGCAAATACGCATCTCGGTCAAACAGCGCGTACCACAGTGCCAGGAATATTTTCAGGCCGCGAAGATTCGAACTGACCTTGAAACGGCTGGGCTTTTCTTCGGAGGTATTGAAGCGAAGCGTCAGCGAACCGCGCCAGTCGATTTTCCTCTGGATATCGTGTGCACCCGGGCTGATGGTGAAATCCTTGCTCTCGCCGTTTTTCAGTTCGCCGATTATCTTGCCGTCCAGCATGTCCGCATAGGCACGTACAAAATCGGCGTAACCGGAATCCCGGGTGACTGTCAGTGTTGCCATATCCACTCCATCGTCGAATCAATGTTGATCGGCATTTTTCGCAACGGCAGCCAGAACCGGCCCCATGGTCGATCGCATCATACCAACGGAAAACCGGTATCCGATAAACCAAAAAGGGTTGAGCAGCGAATAAATGCGAGGTCGTGATAGCCAGGCTTCAATCTTTGCTTGGGCTAGATCTTCAGGGTAGTACCAGTCCGGCAATGCCATTCCCGCGGAGGTGAATACGGCGATCGAATAGAGCGCGAACGCACCACAGACTTCCTTGTAGGCGATGCGATCAAGTTCGGTGGCCGGCAGACCGGTGGCAACCAGCACTTCGGTAAATCTGGCCAGATCCCGTTCGTCGTATTCGGTATCGACCCAGGTTTGGGCAAGAGTCGACCAGGCCAGCCGGTGCGCCGGAGAAAAATGTCTGGCCATGCTTTGCTTTTCCCTGTCAGCCGCGTGAATTCAGAAGACCATGACATGGTCTACCAGATACCTGCCTTCATGCTCTACCAACACCATTTCGGCCACGAACTCGCCAGGCTGCCGGGTAAATTTCTGTTTCCAGACAATCGCGACGGAATCGGGCCGGCGGAAAATCGCAACGAATTCGCGCTCGGTGAAAAACCCCTTGCTGCTTTGGTATTCGCGGCAAACGTGGCGCAGAAGTGCTTCGGACAAAACGCTTCTTGCACGGGCGGTAAAATCCCGGACGTGTCTTTCGTAGTCGATTGCCGTTGACGCTTCCATCAGGTTGTCCATGATCGGGTCGGCGACCGAAAGAATCTCGGCGTCTGTTTTATCCATCAGATTCAAGCGTGTCTCCTTGCCGATTATCCATTTACGACAACTTCGATTTTGTGTCCGTCCGGGTCAATCAAGAAAGCGGCGTAATAATTCGGGCCGTACTGCGGACGCAAGCCGGGCGCGCCATTGCATTTTCCGCCGACCGCCAGCGCCTGTCGATGGAAAGTATCGACTTCGGCGGTGGACTTCGCGGCGAACGCCAGATGGAAACCGTCGCCGGCAGCATAGGCGTCCGGACAAAGCTTGAGGCAAAGTATGTCTTCGCCATCGACAAGACCGTAACCGATAGCGGTTTCATGTTCGAACACGCGACGGAAACCGATCGCCTGCAGCGCAGCATCATAGAACGTACCAGACAGCGGTAGATTACGGACACCCAGCGATATGTGATGAAGCATTTTTTCCTCAGGATCGCATGTGTGAATAAATGGCGCAGTGATCGTCGAAAGCCGTTATTTCGGAGAAATTTTTTCGTGAATGCCGCTTACCGACATCAACGCGGCAGAGGCATACAGAACGTGGTATTCGGCAACCATTTCCCCGTTGCTGATAACCGGGTCCGTGGCGACCAGCAACTTGGCCGCGTCCACGGTATCGACCGCCATGATGAACATCCCCCGCCAGTCGGTTTTGTCGCCGAAGGGCCCGGCGACCGCCAGCTTTCCTTCGCTCGCGAGGCGTTTGATGTTGGCAAAATGCCCTTGGAACATTTCATCGCGCGCCTTCCCATCCGGGACGCGATGCTTGCCGGTTTTCAGTATGACCATGACATACGTCCGCATGCCGCGTTCGTCGGCGCCAAGCTGCTTTGCCAGAACGGGGTCCTGAACCGCGGTAGCCGGTGGCGCGGGTTGCTCGGCAAACACCGCCGGGCTTGTGCCTAAAGAAGCAAGAAGAATCATTACCGTGATCATGCGCATAGTGTTTTGCTCGCCATGGATGGATTTGCCGGTTAGCTTAAGCCCGGACCGGGTTCTTGGATATCCTAGTAATCGCCTTTTTCCGCAGTGAATATATGCAGGGCGATCTTCGAGCCGGTGGGAGTATCGAGCGCGCCCATCGCAATGACCCGTCCACTTTCGGCACTGGATGCATTGCTCATTCGAAACCCCTTGATTGCGCAATCAGATGCGTTCCACAAGCAAAGACGCTCCAGCGCCATTCACCCATGACGCGCATTTCCCGAGCAACTCGAATACCAACTCCGAAGAATCAGGGTGGATTTTTACCGTCAGCGAAACGAGATTCGGGGCTGGCTTCCCGAACTCCGATTCGTACTCGGGGGATTTCAAATATTGAACGTAGTTTTGGATCTTGTTGAGTAATCGCGTTTGGGAATATTGGCTCTCGTCCAACGGAGATGCAATGACGATACCCAGGTCGCGCCGACCATCCGGGAAATTGGCGAGAACATCGAGCTTCCCGATCAAGGGAATGGGATGATCTTTGTCGTCGGCCCAGGTGCTATCCAGTTCTTGTGTCACCGTCTTTTTCCCATTCGTCTGAAAGTTGCGGCCTTGCCGAAGATGGATCGGCAAATTGAAGCGGAAAATGTCAGCGCAGAATCTTGTCCATCGCCTTTCCCTTTGCAAGCTCGTCGATCAGCTTGTCCAAATACCGTATCTTTTGCATCAGTGGATCTTCCACTTCCTCCACGCGAACGCCGCATACAACGCCTTTGATAAGCGAAACGTTTGGATGGATGGCAGGCGCCTGGTCAAAGAAGGTTTTAAAATCATTTTTATGTCCGATTTGATTCTCCAAACCCGCCTGGGAATAGCCGGTTACCCAGCGGATGATTTGGTCGACGTCTTCCTTGGTGCGATTTTTACGTTCCACCTTTTGAATATAAAGCGGATATACCCTGGAGAATTCCGTTGTGAAAATGCGATGCTCGGGCATCAGCCTTACTCCGGTGGATCAAGGACATGCAAATACGGCTTTTGAGTCTAAAGCGTCTGGATCAAAAAGAAAAAACACAACAGGTTACCGGCAAGCCTGAAATTGCACGCATGCCGGAAGTGAAGGCGGCCTATTGGCCTTCAGGCGGTTGCCACAACTCGACCTTGTTACCCTCCGGATCCATCACCCAGGCAAACTTGCCGTACTCGGATTCGTCAATATGATCGAGCACATGGCAACCCTCATCCTTCAGCGCCTTGACCAGGGCATGCAGATCTTCCACCCGGTAGTTGACCATGAAGGAAGCAGAGCTCGGAGCAAATTGATCGCTTTCCTGCGGATTGATCGACCAGGCGGTCGTTCCTGCAACCGGTTTGCCATCGGCATCGGTCCAGTCGAAAGCCGCTCCGCCCCAGACCTGGACATCGATTCCCAGATGCCGTTTGTACCAGGCCTGCAATGAGGGAGCGTCCTTGGCTTTGAAGAAGATGCCGCCAATGCCGGTGACTCGTTTCATATAAGCTCCAATGTTTTTGTTAAAACGCGCAGACCGATGAATCCGAATCTTCGAGTATTCTCGGGTTAGCCAGAACGATCTGGAAAATGGGCTCTTGCCACATTTCGTAGCTGCCTCTCATGACCGGGCAGCTGGACGTCTTGAGTAGCCGGTCAGTATCCATTGGCATGATGCCCATATTGAATTTTATGGTTTCCTTGAATGGGCTCTGGATGCTCAACATCATCCCGCCTTTTTCAATCTGTTCGAACTTGATGGTGATCGTGTTTTCCGTTTTTACGATGGAATCAACGGCCTTTAAATCAACCAGTTTCCCGTCTTTTACTTCGGCTTCGATGAAAACCGTCTGCCCCGCGTATACCGTAATGCCGAAGTCTTGAATGACGCCCGGCAATACCTTGAATGTACGGTCATACGTTTTTCCGTTCTTTTCGGTCAGCTTGATGCGGACATTCTTTTGGCATTTCGTGTTTTCGCAGATTTCGCGATCAAGTTTCTCTTGCTCCAACTCTGGTTTCGCGGATTCAGGTTTGCCATCGTCTGCAAACACGAGTTGGGAAAAAATCATGCAGCTTAAAAACAACAGGTGGCTGAATTTCATTGGCAATTCCTTTCTGGAAGCAATGCTGAAAAAAATAAACAGGAGTAACCGCCGTTTTGGTCAATGGGCGGCTTAGGCGTTATCGTGATCACTGCCGGGCGAAAACCAGATGAGTGGCGAGCGGCGAGCTTTCGTGTCTGGTGCAGGCGTATCCCAAGGCAGGAAGATCAACCCCATCGAAGAGTCGCTCGCCGGAGCCAAGCAGCACTGGCGATACCGCTACGTGCATCTCATCGATAAGGCGGTGGCGAAGATACTGCTGGATGACGTTTACGCCGCCGCCAACACGAACATCCTTGCCTCCAGCTGCTTCACGAGCTTGAGCGAATGCGGCGGTAATGCCTTCGGTCACGAAGTGGAAAGTGGTTCCTCCTTCCATGACCAATGGTGCACGCGCGTGATGTGTCAGTACGAACACCGGGACGTGATAGACGGGATTCTCGCCCCACCATCCGCGCCAACTCTCGTCTGGCCAAGGCCCGCGAACCGGTCCGAACATGTTCCTGCCGAGAATCCAGGCACCGATGTTCTGAAAGCCTCGAGCGGCATAGTCTTCATCAATGCCCGTTGTTCCGTCATCGCTACCGAACAGGTTCTTCTGAAACGTTCGTGTGGGAATGGCCCAGCCATGTAGCGAGGTGCCGCCCACGCCGAGAGGATTGTTGATGTCTTGCTCAGGGCCGGCTCCGAAACCGTCCAGTGAAATGGTGAAACTCTCTACGCGAAGCTTGGACATGAGGCCCCTCTGGTCTGCTGATGACTACGGTACCCGTTTTACGACGCCGAACAACCGAAAGAAAGTATCGATGAAACAGATCGGAAACCTGAAACAGTTATTCTCGTTGAGGCCGCCTTGATTGCGTCGTTGGGCGGTATCTTCAGCGGCCATGGAAAGAAGCGGCATACGCTCACTCGTCTTCGTCCAAGAATTTCCAGGTGTCCGCCCCGTCGAAGCGTCGAACAGGTATCGACTCCAATATCCTGGGATCAAAGTTGCGCAGGTTCACGCCGTGGCGTGCCCCCGGCTCGGGTGGAAGAGGTTCCCAGTGCGTTACGCATCCGCATGTGGCGCAACGGATGGTTCTGAGCGTTCTGTCGCCTTGCACGTATTCCTGGGTGTGCTCGGGATGCCCGGATATTCGGACAGTACCAAACGCATAGTAGGCCCAAACACCCGCCAAGCGTCTACACATAGAGCAATTACAGCTCGTCGCCATCTCCGGCATCGACGGCAGTTCGATAGTCACTGCACCACAATGGCAACTTCCTAAAAGCATCACGCAAACTCCCGATTGATCTAGTGAATACCGCTACCGTATTTTTCTACGACGCCTGACAAACAAAATTAGGCGCCGACGCGCCAGATGTTGGTTCACTTGAATGAAATGTCTGCACGAAAGTCCCCTTGATTGCGTAGTTAGGCGGTTGCATGACTATTTAAGACCTTGAAGCATTGCCGACATCTTTTGATGAATGAGGTTGATTGCTTTCAGTGGGCGTATGAGTACCTTGAACTCCACAATTTGCCCCTCGGAGTCCCACTTGAGCATGTCTACTCCGTTGACAGTGATGTCATCGATGTCGACTTGAAACTCCAGCGCGGCGTCACTCGGGCCAATTATCTCCCTGGTATATTGAAATGTCTCGTTGAAAAACACGTGGAACGCGGCAGCAAGGTATTGAGAAGTCACCATCTTTCCGATCTGCGGCGTGTGCACAACAGGCGAGTGAAAGACTACGTTGTCTGCGAGAAGTGCATCCAGGCCTTTCGTGTTTCTGGATTTAACCAGATCGTGCCATGTAGAAATTGTGTTGATAGTCATGAGGTTCTTCTATTGCCTGGCTATTGACGCCTGATAACCAAAATAAGCGGCCGTCGCAGCGGATGATTCACTTGATTGTTGGATTTTCATAGCGGCCTCCTTGCTATTGCGTAGTTAGGCTTCACCAAAGTGTAGACTTAATCTCTAAGCCATTGAGTCATGTGCGGATATGGCGGGGCAGAAGCAGCATCAGCATCTGCGCCCAGCAATGTCATGCCAGCTTGTGCCAAGCCATGGCAACCAGGGTAAACACCGCAGGAATAAGTCGCAATTAACGAAGATGATTTTCCATGATATCCGCCTTGATGGAATAGCACGGACAGGTCCAGACCAAGGAACACAGTGGCTGCATATGCCCAAGCTGTAGCTTCCGCCTCGCCGCCGTGCGGAACCGATGCCGATTCTTCCAAAGAGTCGTTAAGCAATGCTCTCATTGAAGTGGGCGTGGTGGCGATATGTCCGGCTTCATGCAGAAGGTCGCCTGGCCACTGCAAGGATGATCTGTCATACACAAGCGAACCATTAACGATGCTCAGACCAGGAAGGAAGGAATCAGCGGCAACGGGTCCTTCACGTACAGGAATACCAATACCGGTCAGGAACGCCGCAATTCTTTGAGTCAGATCTTCCATTGATATATCTGAAGGTTATGGGAATGAAAGCTAACGACCAAAATAAGGGACCATCGCATCAAATCTTCAACTTGAATGCAGCATTCTCGCGGAGGTCACCATGATGGGCAGTCACGCGCAAGTTGTTTCCTGCTTATATTTTACCGCCATATATCGGATCAAAATCCACCATCCATTCAATTCCATATTTGTCTCTGAAGCAACCGAAATATGAACCCCAGGGACTGTCCCCCATTGGAAATTCAATTTGTCCGCCTGCCGAAAGTCCATTGAATAATTTGTCGGCTTCTTCCCTGCTTTCCGCGCTTATTGAAATTTTACTTCTATTCTCGTTTTCATTCGTCCGCCCCATAATTTCCGGAACGTCGTTTGCCATTAGAATGCTTTTTCCAATAGGTAAAGCAATGTGCATTATTTTGTTTTCTTCATGTTCCGTAACGGGATTATCAGGGCTTGCCATATCTTTAAAGCGCATAACCCTTTCGAATTCACCGCCAAACACTGATCTGTAAAAAGTGAATGCTTCTTCTGCATTTCCGTTGAAGTTAATGTGGGGGTTGATAAGAGCCATCGTCTTTCCTTTCAGTTTTTTGCCTCTTCCGAGTGTCCGGAGACACGGTTTAAAAATACTGTGAAGCCTGACAATCAAACCATGATGCAGTAGCATCGCCGGAAAATGATTTGAAAGCAACGTTCATGCAGAGGCCAACTTGATTGCGTAGGAAGCCTTAATGCATACGTCTGAAATACTCGCGAGTGTGCAGGTTTGGCAGAGCATTTTCTGTGCCGCCTGTGTACACCCACATAATATCTGGGGTCTCAAAATTGAAAGTGGTTACCTCAAGTTTCTCGGTGAATTCCGCAACTGACGATATAACAATGGTTCTTTCCGTTTGGTGCAGAATTTTGTAGGTTGTCGTGTAATGACTGCCTTTGAAAGGTGTGTCTTTGCCATTAACCATTGCTACTAGATCAGGCAAGTCGCTTGTAATGGTAGTTTCGGTGAATGTAAGGGTCATGTGTCCCATTAGCGAACCCAAGAACCGCTCAGTCTTGGCTTGCATTTTCACATTGTCATGAATGAAACCCATTGTCAGATCGTGGTCGGATTTCCATACGCCGATTAATTGAGATTTGCGTGAAGTGCACGAAGTGCATAACAACAGCATCAATACAATTGCGAAAATTCGTTTCATGAGGCTAACAACAAAAATAGGGGCCTGGCGCGCCGGATGCAAAACTTAAATGCAATGTCCACATGGGAGCCATCCTGATTGCGAAGTTAGACTTTCTTTCAACGTTCTCGCACAACCCACCGGGTGTTTCCGGTGTGGTCACGATCTAGAAACAGATGATGGTTCTTGTTCTTGATAGCGTCAATCGAAGCAAGAACGGATGCTTGCGTAATCGGGTCCGGATGACTCAAGTGGCTTTGCAGTAAAGGAAGTGCCCGGTCTTCCAATGAGTATGCGACTATGCCGAGCGCCTCTTCCCTGACCAGCTGAGATCTATCGTTGATAGCGAGTAGTGCAAGGTCCAGTAACGCAGGATAGCTCCTGACATGGGGCAGTAAATAAAAGAGTATCGTTTTTCGGCCCTTGAATGACTTTACTGAGCTGCATGCCGTGATCAAAAGTGGAACCAGCGATTGAATGCCATATTTCAGGACTACTTGGTAGTGCGCTTCATCAATTTCGCGCCAATTCTTTTGGTCATAAATGACAACCAATTCATCAACCGCAGGAAGTAATCGCTTATTCATTGTGGAAAAGTCTAACAACAAAAATAAGAGATCACCGCGCCGGATGTTGATGATTTGAATGCCATGTCCATGCGGACGCCCCTCGATTGCGTAGTCAGGTTTTTACGCGACCTGTAACCAACCAGCCAAGCGCAGAAGCGGAGACGCCACCCCATAGAATGCCAAGAGTGAGCGGATTGCCATTGAAGTACGCAAAAGATGCACCAATTGCAATGCCGACAATCGCGAACCAGGCTACACGGCGTCTCCGTACTAGCGATGCCGACTTGACTGTCTTATTGCGAAGAACCGCATCTTGCCCCTGAATGGATGGCTCGATATTGGCGTGAGTAATTGCATCAGCTTGTGTTTTTTCCATATTCAATTCTCTTTGTCTATCTAATTTGTTAGATATTTCTTTGCGAGCGCACCAATAGTTGCTCCGATTGCAAGGCCAGCAACTATTATCGGGAAATTAAAGGGGAATTTGTAACCTAGTGGAAAGCTCGCTACGAAACCGGCAGCCATGCCAGCAAGGCCCAAGCTCGCGGATAGACCAATTCGACGGTAGATTGATTTGTCTTGTTCATTCTTCATGTGCATTTATCTTTCTAGAAAGCCTAACAACCAAGATAGGGGACAGACGCACCGGATGATAACTCGCTTGAATGCCATGTTTCCACGGAGGTCCCCTTGATTGCGTAGTTAGGCATCGGCGCCCGGCAGAAAATAAACACGGCGGATGCAGAGATGGACGATGAAGCCGTGTGATGCAACGGCAAAGCGTAACCCAAACCAGGTTGAAAACGTAACATGCGTGCTTGTAACTATGCGGCCGTTCTGCGACTGCCAGAAGACAGGGCGGCCAGCAGGATGTCGTGAATTGAAGAGAACGTTAGTCTGCGGCACAGCAAACGTAGTATTGAAGAATAAGCAGAACTTCTAGCAACCGAAAGTTGGGCCGCATAGGTATCGAATTGCTGATTATGGTCGAGCCGTGGTCTGTGCCAAATATTGCCCAAACTTGAAACCACTGGATGCAATTTTGATAACGGCAAGTACGACAAGCATTCCGATGACAAAAGCAAAGATTGCGGTGAGGGCTTTCCTGGGCATGACGGACTCGATTTCGGAGAAAGGTTTGCGATGCACTAAATTAGAGTAGTGACTGATTTGACGCATATGCCGTACGTAACAGTGACTTTCGTAAAGTCGTCGCAGAACCTATATAAGACGCCTAACAACCAAAATAAGGAGCCGGCGCGACGGATGATAATTCGCTTGAATCTAATGTTTCCACCGAGGTCCCCTTGACTGCGGAGTTAGACATTTCACCGGGCTCTTAAATAAAGGTAATAACAAAAGTACTTAATTGCCATATTGGATAGGACCAATACTGCTATAAAAGTAGTCCATGTCGCAATAAACGAAAACGCAAATGTGCCTAAGCTTTCATTGTGACCGAAAGCATTTTCAGTAACTCTAGTCACGAGCTGCATTGCATGGGCTGCAATTATGAATGCTAGAAACATAGAGGTGTAATGCACAACAATGGAAAGCCTGATGGGCTCTAAACATTCTTTGCAATAAACCTTAGGCGGATATCTGCCGCCCTCAACTATGTCCCATTGGCCTATATCAACAATAGCACCGCATTTTTTACATGATTTTGTGTAATGTAGTGACAAATGTCTAACAACCAAGATAAGGGACCGACGCATGGACGCCGGTTGCTTCTGATTTGAATGCCATGTCCATGCGGAGGCCCCTTGATCGCGTAGTTAGGCCCAATTCCGCAAGCAATGTGGACATTGTCTCGCGCGATTTGTACGTAAGATCCCACCGCAGAAAGGACATTGGGCTGTTACCTCAACGAGGTGTACCTTCTGCTCGAAAATTCCCTCCAGTTGTCCGCGGCCTACGAGCGGAATTTCCATTTTCCAAGCGATCGGGAATATTTCATTGTAGTTACCACCGAAGAAGTGCGCAAAACTGGCCCTACTTCGCGGAGGAGGAACAGCACCTAGTTCCCAGTGCTTCTTCGAGGCTTCGACTACCACGATATTCTCTATATCCAAGTCCCCATCAGTAACACTCAAAACCGCTTTGCATTCAACGCCTGTACGAGTCTGAACTGTACAAGCAACAAAGAACTCCCCTTCGATCGGAACCTCAAGCAGTTTCTCAGGGATCACGGATAGCTCATCACCCTGTTCTTCGTCGTATGCCCAGGTCCAGACCTGATGCTCGACGAGATCTGCGACTGATAATTCTTCAAGTTGGCGGAGTTCTTTCATATTGGGCCTAACAACCAAAATAAGTTTTGTAGCATCGCCGGATAATGACTTGAATGCAATATTGCTGCGGAGGTCAACTTGATTGCGTGGTTAGGCCCATTATCGTTTTACATTTCGTTTCAAGCTCAATCGTGCAAAAGGCGAAGCCTTCTCGGACTTGTCAACGTTATCGATTTCCCACGTCCAAGTCTCACTCGCACGGTCGTATTTGAAAATGTTGTGAATGCCGCTTCCATCGGCGGATTTCCAAACGAAAAGAATGCGGTCTCCATCTGGCTTTCCATGTCCAACACCCTCCGGTGCAAAATTGGTCGTGGCGGTATTGTCTAGCCACATCACCACATATTCAGCGTTCTCTATATCCCACGCGATATGTATCCAAGCCTCGTAAGCGGGCTCGCCGTCTACGTCCTTCTCGCGTGAAAGTTCATGGATACGAACATACTGGCGTTTTAGAATTCGGTCGACGTAAACGTCGTGTGTCACTTCTTCATTTCCAACGGTTCCTGTCATCACCCACTGCCCTTCGAGTTTGTCCAGAACAGAGTCAGTTTTCGGCGTCACGGAGTTCTGGGCACAAACGCTATGTGGAAAGAAAGATAACAACATCGTCAGTATCGCAATTAGGCTGAAGACGGAGAGTAAGTGCTGAGATGTACGTTGTATCATTTGGTTTGTTGACCTCGGTAGAATGAATGGCTTAGTTGCGTTTAGCGGCCTAACAACCAAGATAAGGGACCGACGCGCCGGATGATAACTTGCTTGAATCTGGTGTTTCCACGGAGGTCCTCTTGATTACGTAATTAGGCCATTGCGTGCAGATTGCGGTACGCTGATATTTTGCGTTACGTCATAATACGCCAATGTTGTGCAGCCATTGTTTGACCTGTCCGGGCCATTCCGTCGTGATTGGATCGGCTGTTGGTCGCATGCCAAATGCATGGCCGCCCTTTGCATAAATGCGCATATCGACCGGCACTCCTGCATCGTTCAATGCCAGTGCATATGCCATCGGCTGACGGATATCATCAACGGTGTCGTTCATGGCGTGAATGATGAGTGTTGGTGGAGCGTTTGCGCTGATCTTGACCCACGGTTGCAGTTGAAGGTTATTTTTCCCCTTGCTGTTATCCAAGACACGAGCCGTATAGGCGATTATTGCGAAATCGGGTCGTGTGGATTGTTGGTCAGCTGCGTCCGTAGGCGGATACGTTCGCTGTTCGGTGTTGCTTATGTCGGTCGCTAGATAAGCGCCGGCGGAAAAACCGATGACGCCAATCTTGTGCGGATCGATTTCGTAGATTGAGGCTCGCTGACGCAACAACACCATCGCTCGCTGGGCATCCTCTAATCCCAGCAGTACGTTCGGTCGCTGCTGCTTCCCATTCTTCTTCGGCCATACTTGCGGCGTACGATATTTCAGCATGACGCAGGTCATGCCCTGTTGTATTACCCAATCGCAGATTTCGGTGCCTTCAAGATCGGTCGCCACGGCGTGGAATCCGCCGCCCGGCAAGACCATCATGGTCGTTCCACTGTTATGGCCTTTGGGTCGATAAATGGTCATGGTCGGCCGCGTCACGTAGCTTGCCCAATGCCACTTTCTGCCACCAACAAGAGGTGAACCATTGCCAGTTGCTTCGGGATGATCGCCGGTATCTGGTTTCGCTATCGCAACATTCGCAGGCCAAAGCGCCACTTGCGTTCCGCCAGCGCTGGGCTGCCACACGCCCTCATGTTCTACCTTTGGAACTTCGACACTGGCAGGTGAGATGTTTGAATTGGTTGCCTGACTACATACGGCATAAGCGGCGCCGAGTGCTAGCAGCAGGGAAGGAACAAAAAACCGGAATCGTGACAAATCATTCGTCTCCTATCAATTCGCCTACCGAAAAAATCTCACACCAAGGCCAAACAACCAAAACAAGGGACCGACGCGCCGGATGATAACTCGCTTGAATGCCATGTTTCCACGGAGGTCCCCTTGATTGCGTAGTTAGGTGCCAACACTGAGTTCACTAACTGAATAATTGCAGCCGTCCAGTGGAGTTAGCGTAACTGAATGAGGTTCGAAGAAACCATGAGAGGCGGAAACGCTGAACTCAATACTTGGGCCGCCATTGACGGTTGACCAAGTAACATTAGTGATTATGTAGCCAACAGATAGTTCTTTAATTTTAGTAGTACAAAGAATACTTGGTTGATCTGGCTCTGAAGATAGCAGTTGCAAATATGATTCGGACCAACAATGCTCCGGTGAGCAAACCTTATAAACCAAAATGCGTGTCTCGTACTGAGTAGACACAATTGTAAGAGACGGATCGATTGACTCTGGCAGTGCATCCGCTGTGGCAGTAGAAGCAGACGTCAATGCCAATAGAGCAAAAGTTAAAAGAGATTTATGCATTTGGCACCTAACAACCAAGATAAGGGACCGACGCGCCGGATGACGATTCGGATGAATCTAATATTTCCACGGAGGTCCCCTTGA